>OENM01000994.1:0-41599 GCA_900239745.1 Rotaria magnacalcarata
AATCATGACGAGATATACTCGAGCCCAATATTTCATACCGTTTGCGGCAAGTGCCGATCCTCCATTGAAACCCATCCAACCAACCCAGAGCATGCCAGTACCCAACACAGTAAAAGGAAGATGTGTTTGACCTGTTTTCAGCGCGTCCGGGTCGAAATCTGAACGCGAGCCCAAAATAGTAGTAGCAGTCAATCCCGATATACCACTGGCAAAATGAACAACCATACCACCAGCAAAATCGATTGTACCCATTTGGTTGAGCCAACCTTGCCTAGAAAAGATCCATCTTGCCATTTGATCATAGCATAATGTCGACCAAAGAAAAACGAATATCATGTACGGTATGAGTTTCATTCGACCAACTACAGCACCACTGATCACTGCTACAGTGATGGTAGCAAATGCAGATTGAAAAGCAACAACTGATAATGATGGAATTGTTAGTGCATTTATTGAGTCCGAATTTTCACCATAGAAATTATTAAGGCCAATCGAACGTAGTACAGCGTTGTTGAACGAGCCGAATACTGAATTTCCTGGACCAAAGGTAAAAGAATAACCGAAAAGACACCACTGAACTGGAACAATTGCCATGCAGACAATGGCTAGAAATAATTGATTTAAAAAGTTTTTGCTTTCAACAAGCCCACCATAGAAACAGGCTAAAGCTGGCGTCATCATATACACTAAAGCGGTTGAGGCCATCAACTAAATCGAAAGAAAGCAGCATAGCTAGTAGAACAAATCACCGATAGAAATTTAAATGAGCTACAATATTATTTTCTAAGATCACTTGACATGCGCTGATTAGCAGTTGATAGATTGTGAAAACTGAACAGGAAGACTGATTATAACATAGAATTAAAAATACATCTTTTTCATAATCCCAAAAAGAGCTAATAGGATTCATATTTCATCAACATCCGACTACTGTCACACTAAAGCAAAATGTGATTATACGGAAAAAACTTCGTTTGAAACAATTCGAAGAATCATAATTAGACGATATGATTTCTCTAGTCACCAAATGAAGATTTTCAAATTTGCGGTTAATTTAAATTTAAAATAAAAATGAAATGTGAAAACTGCCACTTGCCACGGTTATGTCATTCCTACCATACGATATGAACAAGCAAAAACTTCTAACGTTAAACACATTCCCACTATTCTCTAAACGTAATAATATGCGTCTATATGGAAAATTAATTTGCGAGCACGAGACGAAAATTGAGGAATTAACAATATTCCATTACGAATCTCGGTTTTTCGCTGATGAACCGTCACAGATCTAACAGATAATGCTATAGCATAATGCCTGTCGCGCCTAAAAAACATCTTTATATGGTGAATGTTCTGGTTTCGATATAAGGTGATGGTTCAGTTAAATTTGTTTGATAAAGGAATGAACCATATATGAAAAGCATTATTTGATGAACAAAGGTATAACACGGTTACAGTACATTTTATATAAAATTTCGTAAATTCAGAATTCGCAAAAGAAAATTCCCATTAGATGATGAGAAAAGTGATATCGTCTCATTATCCACAAATGTAAGAGTGGTTTTCGGAAACATAATTTGTGGATAATGAGACGATATCAGAATTCCCAAAAGAAAATCCCCATTAGATGATGAGAAAAATGATATCGTCTCATTATCCGCAAATGTAAGAGTGGTTTCCGGAAATACAATTTGTGGATAATGAGACGATATCAAAATTCCCAAAAGAAAATCTCCATTAGATGATGAGAAAAATGATATTGTGCCATTATCCACAAATGTAAGAGTGATTTAAGGAAACACAATTTGTGGAAAATGGCACCCATATGAACAGTACCAAAAATAACGACAGACCCTATAATTTCAGATATTCAAATTTTTTTCTAAATACTCCGTAGCAACTTTTGACGCTGCTAAGAAATAGTCACGCATGATATTTCTTGACACTAGAACATAGTCAGAATGAAAACGATGAATATCATAGTTGTTGTACGGCTCTGCCTACCACTCTTCTTCGAATTCACAGGAAATATATACAATTGATCTCGTATGATCATATTCAAGGATCGATTCATAGCACAAATTTTGATAGTAGGAGTGCGTCCAGTGAGATCCCCTATTGGACTTTCACAGCAACTCTCGGTTATAATCTGGCATTTATTCTTGATTTTGACCAAACGCAGTCAACTTTTCACGAGATACGAACTATACCTTCGCTTTTCTGGTATTACGAATGTACACTTGTTTGATATTATCTTGAATCAACAATTTAAACAAATCGAAATGACTATATAATGAACTACAGAACAAGTTATGTCATATCAGATTATTGCTCCAGTAAAATAGATCGAAAGGTCACGATGCACTAATGATTTATTCTACTCGGGCGAATGCTGTCTCTGCCATGAAGCACGACAATGCGTTTAGCATATGATGCAGACATGAGAATGAAGTCTTGAGTAAATATCTACCTTGCGCTATTTTCTACTTTTCTGTTGCCGTTTTAAAAGAAGACACAAAGTGTGCAGCTGCTTCATCTACATCAAAACTCGCTCTTGATAGTTTGCATCGAACCGAATCTTTCAAAATTTTCGTTATCGTAACCCGTTTGATGTCTAGTTTGCAATCCTAATCTGCTACCATAAATGAATCTCAGCAACGAATAAATCGAGTATTGTTTCTGGCACACGGTTCTTTCTTAAATGCTTGTCCATTATTGTGAAAAAGACATTTCTTACCCATGTATTGTCCCCAGATATAAGCGTAGCGTTGTTCATTTTGTTGTGTATTGATGCAGAAAATAGAAAACGTAATATCACTCAGTAAACGAAGAAGTAATATATATGGATGAAGAAGCTAATTCTGCATCTGTTATTTTATACTGTGTTGAAAAGCTCTCTATTTTTATCTTTCTTTCTCTCTTTCTCTCTTTCTCACTTTATCCTCGTCGAATCTTATTTGTTGTTTCGGCGTTATTCATGAAGATAAAATTAGTTGCTAATGAAGCCCGATTTTTTTACTTATTTCAAAATACATTTCCTGTGAGTATGATCTTGCAACAGAAGTGGTTAAGTAGCTTCAATTTTCTAACATATCCGTTCGATGCAAGACAAGACGGTATTTAAAGGAGAGTGTCGTTACTCCCACTGTGAAACAGTATGAAGAAAAGAGTGATAGTATGATGACAAGAAAAAATGCAATAAGATGGATCTGAGCGTGTCTTATCGAATCTCAACAGGCGTTCATTCACAGATTTCCGCAAGACTATTTTAAATGACTATTAATACCTTAGCAAAAATACAACATTTCGCGTAAAATTCATATCACCATTTTTAAACTTAGCAAATACGCAACCACCATTAGTTTTCCTCAATCTTTTCCAAAATGAGTCAATATTTAAATGTAAACAAATAAATTTGTATTCATTTGTTTCCAATGATCAAGGTGGAACGTTAATACAAAATAGTGTATTCGTTGAAATTAGTGACTGTATAATAAAAATTAAACAGTGCCAAACTCATTGGTTTAGAGTTTATAATTTTGACTGTAAGTGAGAATGTGATATGATAAGATCATCTACTGTTCACATATCTACCTGTATCATCAAACCAATTGAATCACTATCTGATGAACATGAATCTATGTTTCTTAACAAATGAATGGATAAACGTTCCAGCAGTTCTTTTGTTTCATCTATATTTTTGTTTTAGTTTAGGTTTATAGAATAATATAAGATATTTCGATCACAATAAAATTTAAACTCATCAGCTTATTCCATTCTGAAGCATTGCAGATTGATGTGAGTGAGGGTGAATGAAAGATACGCCCACCCTCACACTATTTATTTCATATAATCACTACAGACATGATACGAACATTTATACATTATGATACTCGAGATTCTTCATTCGTCTTGTTATATAAGAGTATCTCTAACTATTGCTTGATATTCATTCTCGTCAAATGAGAGCTTCTCGCGATATTCCTTTAAGACATATTTCTCTTACCATGCAGCTACATAAATTGTAACCATACCTGATGGTGATTGTCTAAGCAACAATCGAAATGCGTCATGTTATGTTTTGCATCTATTTAAGTTTATATTGTACACCTTCACACACTCACAGCTTTTTATTTAGTTTTACTATTAAAGCATCAGTTTATTCTTGTCGAACTCATACATACTTTCGAATAAAAAAATATAGTTTGTAAGTTTAAAGGAGAAGTTGTAGCGATTATCTAGCTCTATATTACCGACCATAGTAACGAAGGTGCTCATCGCAAACAATCCATCTCTCTCTCTCTCTCTTTCTCCATTCTCATTACAGACTTGAACAGTACAATAAAAAAAACAGGCACCAGATATTGTAAAATCTTTTTCAGCATACAAGTCCACTTAGAAATTAAAAAATAATAATGAAGATAAAGGACATGTGCGTGTTTCACATTGCAGTTAGATGTAGCTGCGCGAATAAAACATTTTACAGTATGATCTTACAAGAATTCTGCACATAGTGTTTTTTTTTATCTTTCAAATATCGGTAAATTTTTTGACGGTAGCCAAACTGGCATTCTCATTTAATGATGGCTATCAGATCATTTTAAATTTGTCATAACGATTCTGTCTATATAGCTGATGAATTCGAATTCTGCACAACTAAACAAATAACACACTTCCAAGATTATAATTATCTTGTTTTATATCCTGACTCTGTTAATGATTAGTAGATAAATATCGTAAAAGTGTTAGGACTGTTTCTTTGTTTTTATCTTGATGTAATAAAAAGACATCTTAAAGAGAAATATGAGAAGAAAAAAATGTCAGTTCTTTGAGGTTTAACCTTGGGTAGAATACATTCGATTTTTATAAACGTGTTTTAGAACAGTCCAAATTCTATAAAAGTCTAAAAATTTATATTCGGGTATAAGCGAAGTTGAACAAACAATAAGTGGCGATCTTGATGATTCTACGCTTTGCTTTTTAATAATATTTATACATTCGTCTGTACTGCCATGATGATAAGTAAATGGTATATTATTACAAATAAATCTAAGTCGTTCAGGTAAAATTCCTGTTATATATACATCCGAAAAATGAAATGGAGACTTATCTTTTAAGCCTTCTTCTGTAAGTAAATTTCGTGTTTTGGAATCCATTAAATAACCGAAAACTAAAATTTAAAAAACAATTCTTAGTAAAATTCATTATTAAAACAAGAAATACAAACTAGAACAATAAGGTGGATGTAAATCTTTTGGATAATCTTTATAACTAGTATAAAATCTGCTCAATTTATCTCGTTGTGGTCTACTTGTTTGGATCTCTCTCCCAAAAAGAAATTTATTTGCTCCAGGATCAATATGAGCAGTAAAAAGGGATTCTAAAGAATTATTATGTAAATATCTATTTTGATATTGTTGCGGATTAGTTGTAAGTTCTTGAATAAGTTCATGTAAAAGAAAGGTATTCACAAAAAAATAATCATCAGTTTTAAATGTAAATGTTACATTCGAACAATAGTTTTCAACCATTTATATGCATGTAATTCTTTTCCTACCACTGAATCATCGTCAACAGTTAAATAAAGTAAATCATGTTTACGTTTTGCTTCATTTAATAATTCTTCAAACATACTATTGCCATCTTGATAACCAACCACGAAAAGACATTGGGAACGTATATTCATCAAATTTGGCATTGATCCCCATGTTTCACGGATTGATTGTCGCTCAAGAAAATGTGAACTTGATGAAATAATAATAATAATAAGATCAATATCATTTGAAGAACATAACTCAATATTATGTTCCATGGGTAACGATCCGCTTAGTGCATGTAAATATACGATTTTTGCAGTTGAATCACGTGTAACTTCCGACATACTGACGAATACATACCCACCAATATAAAATATCAAACAGCCAAAGAGTAAAGTAAATATTCGTTTTTTTACAATGCCGTCGCATTGTTTTGCTCGTTTTAATAACTAATTAACTAACTGTAAAAGTAGTTTCGCAGTATAGTTTAAAAATGATTTCTTATTTCTTATGCAGTTTACACAATTTCACATGAGAAATGGTCTTATATTCGAAGAAGAAGAAAAAAGAAAAGGGAAAAAGAAATTCAATTTTTTTTTCTTTCGGGATACTCATATGTTACAAAATTCAGGAGTAAATTCGATTACATTTATTTTTCTTCTTTCTCGCTCATTATCTTTCAGATTTTTTTCCACGAAGTCACATACATTTTTGAGGAAAATAGCGATTGCAAGGTTTAAGTTGGAATTTTCGCGTCTTTCCCTTCCCCACCTTCATTTTAGGCACCCACGTACTACAGACCTCACCAATCGAATCAAAATCAATCACTTGCAGAAAATGTTTCTGGGAATAGAATATAAGTGAAGTTACAAAGTTGAAAAATAATTCAGATAAGGAGATACGAGATTTCTACATTTCAGTCTGATAGGGTTACGCTAACAAGCCTTTTCAATAAAGTCTAGTGGATCGATGTTATTGATATTATAGATATTAATATTCATTCTCTCCGTTCTTGTCTCAGTGTTGTAAATCAAGAATCAATCCTATTCGATTTAAGAATTGGGAAAAGATGTGGGTGTAGATGTGTTTAGAGGTGTCAGCCGAAGGGTTGAACGGCGACGGCTGCTACAAATTCTTAAAATTTTTTCCACAGCGGCGGTGCCGGCTGATATTTGTAACTCCTTATGTGGCGGCGGCGGCGACTGAGTTAAAAATTCACTGGCGAAAATTAAAAGAAAAATGTTCGATTCGATCGTATATGTATTGATGTCAGCGGCGGCTCCCCAAGAATTCTTAAAATTACCAGTAATTTGGTGGTGGCGGCTCAGTCGTACGGCTGACACCTCTAGGTGTGTTTCTGAATATATAAGTAGAAACCAAGCTAACATAGGGTACATTTCGAATGTAACTTAAATATAATTATCATCAGGTATGCTCGTGTTCATTGAATATTTTAACAAACTATAGGGTTGGTCAATGAAGACTTTCCTGATCAATTTTATATACGTTTATGAAGTTTTTGGCTCTCTGTTGATATCAATTCGGTGAAATAGGCCATGTTACCTGTTGCTCATCGAATTTACAAGTTTCTATATTCATGATATTTCGAATGAGCGTTTTTGTTTCTTTCCAGTAATAGATAAAGTGAACTGAAATTGTTTTCTGGCATGTCATGTGACATATTCAGATGATCATTTTTTCGTGAGATTAATATATGAAAACGATTCTAAGCCTGTTGTTTTTTTAATTATTAGCTGCTTGGTATGACACCGATGATTGCATTGGTTATGAAATTTCCATTCAAGTCAACATTATTTTCGGGTGTAGGTGTGAGTGATGGAAGCTTTGATATTCATACACTATGATATGTGACATATTTTACTTTTCAATATTTGTACCTGAATTATTTTTTGACATTTCTACCTGCTATCAAATTCAAAGTAATCATGTTTTCCGTTTAGGGATGTAACAATACCATTTGGAGACACCTAAAGATGACCAATTTTCATAATGAAGATCTACCAATACCAACCAATACTTTGTGTCACTTATAACCAGCAAACTTAGCTCGACCTGATAAAAGAATAAAAAATACCAGTACCAACAGAAAATATCCCCAGTATTGATGAGTATTGGTGAAAATTACCGTTTTTTTACCAATACTCACCAATACTGGGGATATTTTCTGTTGGTATTGGTATTTTTTATTCTTCTATCAGGTAGAGCTAAGTTTGTTGGTTATAAGTGACACAAAGTATTGGTTGGTATTGGTAGATCTTCATTATGAAAATTGGCCATCTTTAGGCGTCTCCAAATGGTATTGTTACATCCCTATTTCCGTTCTTAAGAAATTGAAGTGAACACGATGCAATCAGCTTAAACCTATAATCTTATAACACCTTTCATAAGACTGAAAAGTAAAAAAGTAACACGTTCTTTTCCGATTCTTATGCAGATAAGATTAATCCAATAAATGGCAGTTCAACTAGCATATGAAATTTTATATAACTTCCTTTGAATTATTTGCTCCACACCCTTATTTTAATATACATAAGTATATACTATATCTGAATCACAAAAATAAAACAGGAAACTTCATATCATCTTCTTACTGTAAACATATACTCATTCCTATTTTTCATGCGATAGTAACTAATATGCAAAATAGAGAAAGCATTTGATAACATAAAAAATACGTCTAAGTTCGGACTCTGGCAAAATAACCTAAGATAAGGAGTTAAAACGTATTATTCCAAAATGAATAAAATAATAAACATTGATTTTCGTAATATTAATCAAAGTAGCTTTATCGTGATTAATTTTGCCTGATGGTGCAGCGAAAAATAGCGAAAAATACGTCACTATGTTAACTATACAATTGAATTCCATGATGAATTTTATTTCTGTTGTTTAAACTTTACTTTCCATTATGATTTGGGGTGAAAGTATTGAACTTCTTCTTTTGTTATCTGATGTTCAATAGGAACCTCAGTGTAGACTCTCCTAGCTATGAAATACAATTCTCCATTTTGTTTTTTCATAAGATTTATACGCTAACAGAAACTTAGTAAATTGATAGAATATGGTAGCGTGAGCAAAAAAAAAACAGAAGAATCTTAGTTACATTACGAGCGGAGGTAACAGCGTAGGCCCATGAATGAAAATGATAGACGCCCGCAGTCTAATCGAATTCATCGTTGTTTTTTAGATAGAAATCATCCAATACAATAATTTTCGTATTACATCGAAAGTTTATCTGCTTTACTTCGTATCAGACCATGCATCTTTGTTGAATTAAAAAAAAAGAGAAAAAATCTTTTATCAATACTCTTATTGCGTGCATACATTTAAGATAAGGATACTACCATTACAAATTCTTTTTTGAAGAAAATTAGAAAATAACCGATGGATCGTTCTCAAAATTGGTTTTTGGTTCTGAATATTCTGTTTATGTTTCCATATATTCAGGCATTGAATCTTACTGTCGAATGTTGGAATTTGGTGGAGATTTCATTAAATGCTGCCGGTAATTATTCGCGCCCATACATAGATGTTGATGATCTGCGTGCAACATTTGTATCATCAACTGGGATTTCTATGACTATGCCAGGCTTTTGGGATGGTGGACAAACGTGGAAAATTCGCTTTGCTCCCATTGTTGATGGTATTTGGACTTATACAACACATGCGAATGATGTAGGTTTCAACAATCAAACTGGTTTCATCATGTGCACACCCTACACTGGTACATTATCAATCTATCAACATGGTTTTATAAAACCCAGTGCAAATAATCGATACTTGACGTATGCTGATGGAAAACCTTTCTATTGGCTAGGAGATACACATTGGCCAGGCTTTAACATTGCAGAACGGTTTAATGAATAAAATGATGTACGTTTTAGTTCAATGTTCAAAGGTATGATTGATCGACGGCTAGAACAAGGTTTTACTGTTTGGAAGGCGGAAACGTTTGCTAACAATAATGAACAAGGCAATCCAGCTCGTAATGAAGGTGGACCAGCATGGAATAATGATGATTTTTTTACTGATTTAAATCCAGCATTCTGGCAGAATATCGATCAACGCATTGAATATTTGGCGAGTAAAGGAATGGTCATTTCAATGGCACAAGGAATTGGTCGAAGTATGAAAAATGCCTCTGCCGAATCTGATCACAAACGATTAGCGCGTTACATACTTGCACGATACGGGGCCTATCCAACTGTATGGATAACAGCACAAGAATTCAATGACATGGCTGCTGGAGCATGTGGTCAATGTTGGGCACATGTTGCTGAATACGTATACGATTTTGATCCATACAAACGTGCCAATAGTATGCATAATGCTTACACAAATCCAATAGTTTATCACGATCAATTATGGTATGGATTTGTTACACTTCAGCAAAGTCATAATCGCGTAAGTTCAGTAGATTACTGGCTCACACAATATAATGCCATTCCACCACGACCTATTCTTGAAGACGAAGCCAATTATGAAGATATTATTCCATGGTATGGCGGTGGAACAATCACACCTAAATGGAAAACTCGTCAAAGTGCATGGCAATCACAAATTGCTGGAACTTTTGGTTTTACCTACGGAGCCCAAGGTATATGGTGGGCTTGTTATGCAACGAAAGAAATAAATTATAATTGCGGTAACGGTAGTGATGCACGAGCTTGGAATACAGCGATCGATTTTTCTGTTGGTGAACAAATGTCTTTTATGGCAAGCTTTTGGACAGCATTTGATTGGTGGATATTGGTTCCAGATGAAAATGCTATTATTTGGTTAGCTGCTCCAAATAATACTCAAAGACCTTATCAAAAAACAGATGGAAATAATCGTACGCTAGTGATTGCTTATTTACCATTGCAATTAAATGGTACTGTTTATAATGGAACAGTAAGAAACTTATCACCTACTGGTGTGTACATGTCTCAATGGTTTAATCCACGTAATGGTACTTACTCAATGATAGATAAAGGATGGATGCCTACAAAATCCGGTCTATGGAATATTCCAAATCAACCTACGTCTAACGATGATTGGGTACTTAAGATTCAACTCATCAATGGTTCTAACACATCACCCAATTACGCATTTGGTATGAATATAAAGAGATCATCAGATCAGAACATAAATGATCGATTTAACAAAGCTGTGGATGGTAATTTAAGTACAAGTTGGCAAATCAATAATACACAAGGATCGAATAATTCATGGTTAACAATAGAATTTTGTGTTAATATTACGTTTAACAAAGTACGAATTATTGCATATGGTCAACGTACTACTGCCTATTATATCGAATATTGGAATGGTACGAATTGGTTCATTGCTTATACTAAATCTACTCTAAATAATAAGGATGATATTACTTTTACAGCAGTTACAGGTAGTCAAATGCGTATCGTATTCACTTCAGACGACGGATACTCGTCAATCGTCTATGAAGTTGAAGTTTATGATTTAACTTCAACAGACATATAATAAGTTTATTGTCAAAATTTCTAATAAAGTTCTATAGACTATTCAAAAAGAAATATAATTTTCTATCGTATCTATTAACTACTCTCGAAAACAAGATGACGTCTTGCTAAAATTTAAAAGATTCTGTATCATACCTTCTTTTTATTTCTTTGAAAAATGTTCGGCGCTGCTCAAAACTGACCTCTTCGACACATTGAGTTCCGAATGATTAATTCAATATACCTTCAACTCCTACTATGTATTGAAAATCTCACATTTATCCACTCTCACCTATGTGTCTTTATCGGTGTGACTTTGAATGTGTTTTTTATATAGCCGAGTCCATGTGCGTATTTTATCGTAGACGATATTTTTAAGTTTTTTTCAGTGAATCAATACTTTAATACACAAGCTTCCACTAGATAAGTCTTACTGATATGAAACGCGAAGTAGCTTTGATCTACAAGTACATGATAGCTAAGAAGCTTTGTCTTGGAATGAGCACTAGTTTAGTTGTAACCGAAGAAAATCTTAAAAAGTTCAATGTTTCTTCTGGAACCTTACATGGTTTCGCATGGCACCCTTTTATTAGAGAGCATATCCATAGTTTCCAGATTGATTCCTTTATATTATTGTCTCTTGGGCTACTTGGACCAATGAAGTAAAAATTGAAAATGATATCGATTTAAAATTGTGAGATCTCTATTTATTCTGCCCGAACCGTTAATTGAGTTAGTACACAGGCGCTGCATCATGCCACTTTCTGACTTAAGAGACGAAGAAAAGGAATGCGTCTCTGTTGTCGAATGCTACTTTTTAATAGTAATGTTGACAGTAATAAAAAATTTTCATTTTTCTTTTATTTTCGTCCGTTGTCGCGAGCGAACTTGCGCTTGTTAATCTATTGTTGTTGTTCTTGTGACTAATATATTGAATAGAAAAAGGTAAAATACTTCAATAGCAATAAAAATAAAAGAACGATAATGTGGCACAGAGCAGCACTGAAAAAAAGAGAACAGGCTATAATAAAAAGAAAATTTTATATTTTTTCGTCAACATTCATTTTTCGATTGTTGAATTTGAAGACTGATACCTACCTAATACAGTATGGATTTGGGACAACAAGTAGAAGATTGCCATCTCATTGGCATCGTGAGACCTGAAAAAATACGTCGACCCTTTAGTTCTCGTATCGTTCAAAACTTCATCCTTGTATGGTTACATTCTGATGCTGATGAAGTGCATAAAAATGAGTTTCGTAAGTCAATCACTGAACTACGAACAGTTGTGAATGACATCAATACGTTTACCGATGTTGATCAATGCATCGAGTTTGTTATTGACATTAAAGACGAAAAAGTCTTGATGATTATTTCTGATGAATTAAGTCAACATATTGTGCCATTCGTGCACGATATAATTCACATTAATTCCATTTACATTTATTCTAAAAATCAGTCACAACAAAAAGAATGGATACAAAAATGGCCAAAAGTGAAGGACATGTTTCCATCAATTTTATCTATCTGTCAAGCGCTCGAACAGGATGCACGCCGATGTGATCAAGATTTAGTTTCGATCAGCCTTGTGTCAACCAATAGAGAAACATTCAATGAAAATTTGGATCAATTGGATCCAACATTTATGTATACACAGATATTGAAGGAAATATTATTGGCAATTGACTTCAATGAACAACATATTAAAGATTTTATCACCTATTATCGGGAAAAATTTACTGATAATGGTGTGCAATTGAATAATATCGATGGACTCGCAAGAGATTATAAAGACTACTCGCCTATCTGGTGGTATACTCACAAATGTAGCCTTTACTCTGTGCTCAACCGAGCTTTACGCTTCATGGAAGTAGATACAATTATCAAAATGGGCTTCTTCATTCACGATCTTCATCGTCAAATCGTACAGCTACACTCAGAACAATATAGGGAGCACCATGAATTGGAGCCATTTACTATCTTTCGAGGTCAAGGTTTACCTAAGATAGAACTTGAGAAAATACGAGAAACACAAGGTGGACTCATATCTTTTAATAACTTTTTGTCGACGAGCAAAGACCTAAGTATAGCTCAAGGCTTTGCTAGTAGTTCTCTTGCTAGTTCAGACTCAGTGGGAATAGTCTTCGTGATGATGATTGATCCTTCAATAAAGTCTACTCCTTTTGCTTGCATCAATCACGTAAGTTACTACAAGACCGAAGACGAAATTCTATTTTCGATGCATACCGTGTTTCGTATTGACAATATCATACAAATCAACGATAACAATCGTCTATGGCAGGTAGATTTAATACAGACCAATGATAATGACTCACAGTTAAATGCTCTTACTGAACGGATACGTAATGAGATTAGAGGATGTACTGAATGGGATAAACTCGGTAAATTGCTATTCAAACTTGGCCACTTTGATAAGGCCGAAGAATTATATGACGTTCTCCTCGAGCAAACATACAGTGATCGTGAGAAAATACAGTTCAATCATCAACTTGGATGGGGCAAGATGCAACAGAGGAAATATGAGGAAGCAATTGCATATTATCAGAAATCGCTTGAAATCAAACAGATAGTCATGCCTGACAACCATAATACGTTGGCTGTTTCTTTTAATCACATTGGTTCCGTATATGAGAAGATGAATGAATACACCAAAGCTCTTTTATATTATGAAAAAGGACTTGAATTTCAACTAAAAATAACTCCTTTGAATTATTCTGGTCTGGCATCTTGTCTCGCCAATATTGGATCTGTTTACGAAAAAATGAAAGAATACTCAAAAGCCCTTGAATTTCATGAAAAAGCACTTGAAATGCGACAAAATATATCCCCTGAAAATAACGTCAACTTGGCTTATTCTCATCATAATATTGGTTCTGTTTATGAAAAGATGGGCGAGTATCAAAAAGCACTTTTATCACACGAAAAAGCACTAGAAATTCAACAAATAGCACTTCCTCCGAATCATCGTGACTTGGCTCAATCTCATAGCAGTATCGGTTATGTATATAGTAAGATAGGTCAATACTCAAGAGCACGTCAATATCATCAAAAATCTGTCGATATTGGACAACGATCACTACCTGCCAATCATCCTCATCTTCGAAAATTTCGAGAAAACCTTGAATATATAAACAGAAAATGTAGATGAAAATCTTTTTCATTGAAGCAATCGAAAAAGTACAAGAATAAAACGTAAAGACATCCCAATACAAATGAATAAACAATTTTTTCTCTCATACCTTTACCACAAATTGTGAAATCATTGCATACTCTCCTCTGATAATGTTAGTTTAGGTGTGCGTGTGGGGGTGGCTATGGATGTCTGATTGAAAGAAAGCATGTGAATCCACACCCACAGAATTAAGCGTATCAAAAATTTTCGATTAGTTTACGAGTTGTACACCGTAGAGGACGCTCACTATTTGCTAAAGTCTATACGATACTATTTCTGTCTCAAAACAAAAAGTTTCGTTGTTTGCTGTGCGAACAAGATGAAAACAAGCACTGCATCAAAAAGTTCTTACTTCAATAGCAATAACAAAAACAAACTTGCGAGTGTCTGTCTGTGAATGTATTCATTTTCTGTTTTTGTGCGCCATTATGATTCATTGCATCTTACTCTACTTACTCAAGATAGAGAGCAGCACTTTCTCTCATTTTAAATACGCTTCTGTGCAATTGCATTTCGACAGTATGGCCGAGCGGTCTATGGCGGCAGTTTCAAGCACTGTTCTTTCGTGGGTTCGCAGACCGTTCCAAATTTACATCACCTTTTCTTTACTATAATCAAAAGTTTTTTCATCGACGATATTACGTAAAATTTGACATGATCAGCGAATCCTACTACTGTCATTTTCTACTTTTTTTTTCTTCTGAAGTTTTCTTGCGCATAGCTTCACTTCTTCATCAATGCTCAAATTAATGTGAAGAAATGAAGACAACTGAAAATTATGGATTATTCATTTCTGAAATGTTGAACCTGAAAATATTTGCTTTAGATTAAACTCGCTGATAAATACGTTCAAGCTGGATTTTAGTCAATTCAGTGTCGCAATATTGATTTCGTCATGTCTTGAGGGTGTGAATGTCTAAGTTTACTGAATCCACACCTACATCCAAAGTTAGACGAAAGACAAAAATTAGGTTTTACCTAATCCAGTCAAAAATGATTGATTTACTCCAATGGCGCCAGCGCGATTAGTGACTTACCTCATTTGGGGTAAATCAATAATTTGAAAATTCACCTCGGGGGAAATTATCGTAGATACGTTACCTGAAAGTACTATAAAAAAAACTAAACAGACATATTTGTAAAACGATGTCTGCTCTACAGAACTGATGCCATTAATCTTTTTTATCCGATAAGAAATGCAGGAACTATAAAGCAAAATAAGAACAACATATACAAAACATCATTGATTTACCCCAGTCAACTCTATATACTTTACGTGATCATCATTTATTCAATATTCTATAGCCCAGAAGAATCATAGATTTGCTAACACACTTCTACGTGTTGTCACGTACGACTTAGTTGACAATCAAATATTGAATCACATTTTTGAATTCAAGATATAAATATTTTTCCATACACATGGCGACAAGGGATGTGGCAATACCAATACTACCAATACCAATACTATTGGTATCGACAATAGGCCGATGGAGAAAAGGCATACTTCTGCACTTCCAAAAAATATAAAAATTTCGAAAGTATGCTGCAGGAGTTCGATTCCTTGACGCCGAAAACCTTTGGGAAAACTTTATACAAAATCACTAGTTTCTGAAAATATGCTATCCTGACTGAAAAAAATCAAGATCAAAATTGCAAAAATTTTCAGTAGCGATATGGTATCCGAAGAAACTAGACATGCTGTGTAAAGTTTTCCCAAGGGTTTTCCGCGCCAAGGAATCAAACTGTTGCAACACACTTTCGAAATTTTTTGTATTTTTCGAAGTGCAGCAGTATGCCTTTTCTCCATCGGCCTGCTATCGATGCCAATACCATTACCAATGTCCCAATACTGCATTGGTATTGTTACATCTCTAATGGCGACTATTACATATTCACTGATAAAAGTCTTTGCTACGATGTCTCGATCGATAAATTCAATCAACGATAGTAGTGTGTGGGCGCAATAAAGACTTCCAAGCTCACACCTACAGCCATCTCAGAAGTTCATAAATTTTCAGATCTTCAAGTGTTAGGATCAATAGAAAAAAAAAAGAATTTTGCAATGCAGTATATAGTCGCACCGTTCGTGTATGTCAAAAGTACAAAACAAACAAATTTATTATGTTCAAAATAAAATCAAAGACACAAATGAACTGTATCGTTAATTTAAAAGACAAACCTGAACAAACTGTTATCACATTGAAAATAATTGAAAACAAAAAGGAAAGAAATATACAAAAAAAAAAGAAAATATAATGAATTCATCGAATCTCTAGTACTGCTGTTGAGGAATCAACTAGACATTTAAATATATGTTTATAGGCTCGATCAAGCCAATAATGATCATAACGATAACTATCAGTTATACTTGCTTCATCTAATTTTTCATCATTAGTATTATTACTTGCTTTTAAAACAAACCAGCCACGTACTACTAAACGTATACGTTCTAATAATGGTAAGTATTGTTGTAGAAGTAATGTCCAAAACGGTGAACGTATATAATCAGTACTATAAACGAGAGTTTCCATGGAAAATCGTCTTACTGAAGGTACAGCATTTAATAAATTCTCAAGAGTTGATAAATCAAATGGACGATAACACAAACGAAGACATGTGATTTGAGGAAATGTTAACGACGGAGATATATCGTGTTGTGTTAATTTTGATAAACTAGTACGAGGATCAAGTGTAACAGATAATGAACGAAGATATGAACAATGTGGTAATAGAAAAGCCAGACGATCAGCATTAATATAATCCAACGAAAGAACTTCAGTGTTACATGATGAGATTGTTTCAGTTTCATGCCATTGAAGTCTCTAAAGAATAAAATAGACTTTCAGAAAACAGAAATATCATCTCTGAAAATAGTAGAAAACTTTAGTTTTAATCTATCGTATTTCATACATCTAGTATACTCAGAGGGGAATTTTTTTCTCATCATATATTTACTTCATGTAAATGAAATATTGACACACGAATATTTGATTGATTGAGTAAGGCATATGTAGCACTGGTTAATTCTTTATCTCGAAAAATTTCATGTGTATTAATATGTAAATAATTTAAATATGGCAATTGTTTTATTTGTTGTGTTATTTCTATTAATTCATCATGATTAATATCAGTTAATGTTAATGCATGTAATGATTGAAATATTGTGAAAGTTGTTTGAGATAGAAATGAACGAATTTGAGGATAACGATTATAATGATTCGACAGAATTAATTTATAAATATTACTAAAATTTTTATTTATTAATGATGAACAAAATTGGTCATAATTTAATTTATCAACTTTTGATACATCGGCTGTTAATTGAAGACGAGAATCGAATACCAGTGAGTGAAATCTTGTATTCATATTGAAAAATATTGTCCAAACATCTTCAACATTCATATATTCGAATATGGCCATTAGAATTTCACCTGAGAGATCCTCAAAACAAGACATCTAAAATTATCGATCATAAAGTAAGCATAATCTTTGTGAATAGTTTAATCGTTTTCTTGTTTATCAAAATTTCTTCAAGATAAAATGAAAGAAAAAATTGAAACAAAATTATTTTTATGTTCATGTTCGAGTTTACTTCCACAAAATGATCATTTCTTATTTACATAAACAAAATGTTCAAAATGAACACGACACAAGAGAGAACATAACACAATGAAAGTAAGTTAGCACCGGAGACAATGGTCAATCAGCATTAACTGCTGATGTAGTTAGTTTAACACGTTTTTGTTGTCGTTGTTGATATAAATTTAATGCTCCACGTCCATTCATATTCGATGGATGATCTTCATCATCACTATCTGGATGTTCAGTTTTTCGACTGGATTGATTATTGTTTGTATCAAGATCACGAATGACTTCACCTTGAACACTTATACGTACGGGTTCAAAAGCTATAACAAATAAAAGTAACACATCGAATCGATCCTATCATCATTATGAATATGATTATTTATCGTTGTTGTACTACTGAGTGTTCGATATTTCTAACTAATCTCTTTACTTACTATCTGGTATGGTAGTACGCGTCATACGTTCCATTAATTCATCGATAATCACAAATGGACCCTATATAAATAAAAATTAATTCATCGATCTTTTTCAATATATTGAATTTACTTCGAAGTTTCTGGGTGGTGGAAGAACTTTAACAAGATAAAGTGCTGTATCGGGTAACGGGAAAACACCACCAGGAGTCGGATGACTACCTGGTAATGGATTTCTTGTTGGTCGAAATGGCATCAAGTGTTTAATATCTGGTCGAGGTAAATTTGTGCGTCGATCACGTGCAGCTTGTTCTAATACAGCTGTACCATTGACAACAGGACTAGTCACTGATGCGGATGATGAATTTCTCATCAACGTATCTTTATAACCTAACAGTTTCAGTTCATCATTTGAACATGGTAATAAATTAAGAAATTTATATCGATCAATAAGTAGTAAAGTTTCTCGAAATTCTAATTCATTTAAATCGGAATAAATAGCTAAACGACGTTTTTCGACTTTTTTTATTGACAATAAATCTCCAACTTGAGATTCAAATTTTAGAAATTCATTCCATATAGGCAATTGAGATTGTTTCACTATTAAATTATCTACGGATAGAACACGTTCAAATAGAACACGTGCATTATGATCTTCATTTAGATGTGTCATATAATCAATATAAGCTAATATATAATCAACATTTTGTCCGTATTTTTTCAGACCAAGATTAAATATATTAAATGCAATATTATTATCTTTTGTACAATAATATTCCATTAATGCAGCTGCAACATAGATTTGATGATTGACACGTGAATCTTCACGCGCACGTTTAAATATAGTGCGTGCTGATTTTATACCATCGGTACGTCGTTCGAAACGCATTGCTTGTATATAGGCAAGTGTTGGATCTCTTAAATTTGCTTCATTAACATCAAGTAAACGATTATAAATCGAACGAGCTTTATCAATATTTACACGATGTTCTTCAAAATCAGTGTAAGCAAAATAAATCAACATATTCGAACGCATATAGGTTTGTATGGCACGCTCATATAAAGCAGATGCTTCGTCAAGAAAACGTTTGGTTAAATGAGCATCACCTCGTTCTGAAAATGTTCGAGATGTTTGCTCCAAATAAGCACAAGCTTCATACCTGAAAAAAGAATTCTTTTTTTGTATTTATTATTTGAAATTGAATACCTACCAAAGATCAGCATGATACCCAAGACAAAGAAGACACTGTTCATAGGCAAGAATAACACGACGTGTTACAAGTACAATATCTTCGGTTTTCAATGGATTTGATCGTTCCCAAGCAATCAGTTTTCTCCAGGCGGCCAATTGTTTTACTTCATCGGTTGATTGTGGTGATACTGGTGGTACACATGGATTATTTTTATCGACGGCACGTGTTAGTGTTTCTAATTCTTTTGTCACTCGTTTTACATTCAGAAAATCTCGTGAACGACCTTCAATCATACTTTTACCTAATGCTGGATTTATACCCTAAAATAATAAAATCGTGATTTATTTTCGCTCATGAATTTATATCGTTTACCATTTCATAGGCACAATAATCTTTCCATAATATTTCTACACTGATCATTGGTATCATAATACCTTTGTGATAGACTTTTCGTACGGCAGCAATTTTTTGATTTTCAGCATAGGAACCAGCAGCGTCTCTTCGAATAAATAGAAATCAAAATGAATCATAACATTTTCCTCTGAACTTTATTTTTATACTTACACAGATTTCAAAAATGTTACATAATCATTCCAAATCGTATATGCATAAACATCCATGCCAATTTTTTCCAATGCAAAATCGTATGCTTGAGCCATTTTTTCTCTGAACAAAAATAAAAATACTAATCTTATTCTTGAGCAGAATAGAAAATCGTTAACAGATAAGAGAAGAAAATGAATATTCGCAGATTGCGATTTTTGTTTTTGTACTCAATAAGAAAGTAGATTGATAATCTACATACTGCGACAAGTAGCATCGTGTCCATTTTGTGAACGAGCATATAAATGTGCAGGACAATATCAATGATAAAAAATATATATATATATATATAATCATGAGCGATATATATAAAGAAAAATAATTAAAGATAAAACAAAGAAGCTTTATATTGTTGTTTTCTTTTTTATTTTTAAAGAATCAATAACAAATGTAAGGTATGAAAAACAAAACACGATTGGTACTATCGTCTCGATGAATATTATATCTAGACTCGATTTATTTAAAATAAAAACTAAAAAACAACAATCCAACCTGAATGACGGTGAAATTCCTTTGGTATCACGAACATAATTTAAATAACATTTCCATAGATCAATATTCAATACTTTGATTAAACACCGTTGAAAAAGCTAAATAGAAATAGATATTTAAAAACAAATTCCTTCGACATATTGACTCATCTCTCGAGCACATTGTAAGAAAAGTAGATCTACACGGGTACATACTTTTTCAACTTTTTCATAATTTCGTCCTTTTATCTAAAACAGAAGTTTTAAATGAAAAGAAATGAATGCTAAACTAAAATACATACTTCAGATTCAACATAAATCTTCCAAAATTTTCCGCAGGTTGGAAATTGTGTTACTAATGATTCGTAAAATTCTCTTGATTCAGCAATTTTTTTATCCTTAAATTTTGAAAACAAAAGATTTATTCTTCTATTCAATTATCTATCAAAAACAAACTTGAGCATCTTGTATAAGTATAGCCCATGCATCAAGTGAGTGTTTATTTTCATTCAGAATTCGTCGTGCTTGTTGAATTTTTTCATTACGTGTTAAATCCTAATTACAAAACAAAATTTCATAGATAAACATTGAAGGAATATCATAGTTCGAAATTACCTCTCGCATATAAACACTCATTTTGAGATAATAAAAATCTACAAGGATTAATACAAGAAAAAAAACAGATAGAAAATCGATTTCTTTTTATTGCTAAGCAAATCAGTGAGCAAAAATATAGGTCATCAGAACGTTTTAATTAAGCATTGAACGACGAACAGAAAGTAGAGCTTGAAGTAGAAAATAACCAATTACACATGTATAAAAAATTCGATCGCGACCTTGACGTCTAGCTAAAGTTTGTTCAATATGACGAATGCGATTTTGAAGTAGCTGAAGTTTATTCAAGATATTTTTATCATCAATACCATTATGGGACTCTACAAGCCATCTACAAAAAAAATTCAACCAATCGAATTTTCATTTTTTCAATCTACTTACGAATCAGTGATTTTATGTGATGGTTGTCCCTTCTGAAAATTAAATGATGAATAATCGTCTTCATTTGCAGCTTCCATATCTGCTGGACGAAGTGTTGATGGTAGTGATGGTTGTTGAATAAATGAATTTGATAAGTTATTTGATTCATCATTCACAAAAAAATCTGTATCATTCAGCATAACTGTACTGCCATTACCACCTAGATTAAATAAAGTCACATTAAGGAGTAGAAACAAATCATATGTATTCACCAGGTCGAAGTCGATCAGGTACCACCATATGAATCGGTGCGCGATCATGATCCTGATCGAGACGAGGAAATGCTGATCGATTCGGGCCAACTGTTATTGAATCGGGGACATGCATTTGATAAGCTATAAGAAATCATGTTAGGATTAGACATATAAAGTTCAGTGTGCTGATCGAAACTATTTCTTTTAATAATTAACGGACAGCACTATATCAAAAAGAAAATTTTTGTACCATCCGTTTTTAAAATTCGATTATAAGTTATGAAGTAAACTTACTCATTTTTGTAATATAATTAAGATCGATTTTATTCCTCACCAAATCATCGGGATCCTCACCTGAATGTTCCATGATCAATATTCACAATCTGAAATTTTTTTAATCCTTAAATTTGTGTGTGTGTGTGTGTAAGTAGACATATAAATGGGAACAGAAAAGATAAACATATAACTAGCAACACACCCGTAAAAACATGCGACTACTCAAGAACGAAGAAAAGATACAGATATATGTATATAATACGAGAATATTATCCTAATTGAATAAATAACAAAGATGTAAATATTTGTCACTGTGAAATTAATGATGGTTGTTGTTTAAAGATAAGAATTGATTCCGATGACCAATAAAGATTACAAGATTTGTAAACTAAATATATATTTATACAATAATAGAATAATACTTTTTTAAATAAAGTAAAACTATTTACCTAACGTCCATACATATGGTACAAAAAAATCTTCAGGTTGTTCTTCTTCAACATATTTGAATTTTAATTCCGGAAATTTCTTAAAAAAACAGTATGTATAAAAAATAGTGATGCTTCTTTTTTTACTTTCAATCGATCCAATGGAAATTGTTTTGCACCCATTTCTAAAGCTTCTTTCACATATTCAGTTGAACGTTGTTCAAGCTTATCTACTTTGTCAGCAAAATATACTATAACCTAAATAGAACAAAATTTAAAAAGTGCTAATCTCTCTTTTTCATTTAATTTCAACTTACAATATCAATATTTTGTAAAATATCTTGAAAATTAGGATGTGTTCTATAATTATCGAATATATCTCTGTTATAAAGTAATGTATAAATAAGATTAATATTATGTTGTAATGTATGTGTTAAACAAGAATTAATTATTTCTAAAACCATTCTCATAACATCTTCAATAATACTTAAATCTTGCGCATATTCATTAGATACACTTTCATCTGTTGTTGATGTTTGTTGTTTAATAAGATCTAATGTTTTCGTATGCTTACGTGCAAGTAAATTAAATAAAGAAACAATTCGTTGTGAAACATATGTATGCAAATTTTGAAATTGTGATGACATATTTGCTAATGCAGCAAGGCAATTCGTATGCAAATACTTATCACGCATACGTGTCATATTAAATTGTATTGTACGTAGAACAACAGCAACAAGTAAGCCACCTAAACTTATTTCATTCAATGAACGTTCGGTATACCTGAAAGATTTATTCATTGTATATGTTTAGTTCAAAAGTATAGAATTACCATGACAATTTTTTCAATTTTATGTCATGTATTGTTTTGTTAAAATAATCATCTTCAGATAAAATCAGCAGAATAATTAATGACATGTAAATATGATGTGAATTTCGTTCCGTAGCTGCATAAACGACTCGAAGAACCGGTAGGACAATCTGATCGATATTCGTTCGAGATATAACATAAGCTTTAAAATGTTGATTTCGATGTAGTAACATATAGAGTAGCAATGTACTCTGATCTGTATGTGCTGTTTCACAGAGAATATCATATAAACGACGATAATCGACAGAAAACCAAGGTAATGGTTCAGAATCCGGTAAATTTGTTGGACTATCTAAAAAACATTTTCTTTATAAAATTCTTAGACAAATATGAATTACTTGCCTTGTGTATCAGTAAAATGTAATAAAGCCAATCGATAAGGATTTCGATGAGCATCATTAGTAAAATGATTACTTAGAATTAAAAGTAAATGTATACTTTGATTTGCTAAATGACGATTACGAAGTTCATAGGCTGGATCATCGGCAGTTACTGTTTCATCTGTAGTATTCGATGTCGACGATGAACCCATACCAAGCGTGACTACTGACCATAGACCATCTAAACAGCATTATGTATTCAAGAAAAATTTCTCCTGAAATTCATTTACGACTTTGATAAGGTTATCATCGGAAGACGATTATGTGTGAGTCATCACAAAAATATTCATGGAAACAAAGATATTTTTATCTAAATAACTTACATGCAACACTTTGTCCAATTTTATATAAAGTTCCACTATCACCATCCGATCCACTCAAGGGAGCAACAGCTAATGTTGATGGACATTCGGTTTGTTTAATAAAATGTTCTAATAATGTTCGTGTAAATTCCGATATTAATAATGGACTAAAACAAAGTATGTATGGAATAAATCTTGTTTTGAACAGCTGAAAATATACATACTCAAGTCGATGCATAAAAATACTATAAATTGCATTGATGAGTGCTGCGTCTTTCGCACACATTTGAATAGATAATAATGACAGTAAAGTATTCAAAACTTCCAAATGTAATGCATATGAATATGATTGAACTGGTATAGCGATTGTCGTTCGAAATAATGTATCAACAAAATAACTCATTAACGAGACTCGATCTAAATAAAAATAACTTTTAAAAAGCAATCGTCGTTTTTACTTCCAAAAATTTACCTGGATTGTCTTGTGGTAAAAAATATGGATACAAATTTTGTTCTGAATCAATTTCAATAAAATATTTTGATACACAACGAAGAATAAATAGAGCACTATACGCTTGCCATGTAACAATATTACTAAAATAACGAATTATTTTATTTTTATTTTAAGATAAATTATATTTATGTCATACTCATCACATTCATCACGAACAGCAGTTGCTAAGCGAATAAAAACTTCAATAAGTGTTCCATAATTATTTGTTTTAGGATTATTAGCTTCGAATTGTTGAAGAAATATTGAACAGGATTCATCGATCAATTTTGAATGAGCACTAAAATAAGAAAACATAAAGAAATGATTGGTTTGTTTATTTTCTTATTCTTTGCATTACGTAGTAAACGGAGATTGAAGTCGAAATGAAAGAAATTGATTCCAAAATGGATCATTTACTGATATAATCTCTTCACTAACAAATTGTGATAAATATTGATTAGATTTTAATTCATTTAATGATGAATATTGTGCACCCATTTTTTTAAAAGATTTTTTATTTCAGTAAAATACAATAATGTAGAAGCGCATCATCAATCGTAAGCGATCGAAACATGATGCATACCGTACGCAAGACATTTATATTCAAATACGAATGTTTGCAGCGACAAATAAAATGAATTTTGTTATAATTGTGTAATATTTTTAATCAAACTTTAAAATATCGATAAAAATAAATAAAGTTAAAAAATATATATCAATACATATTTTCTCATAGACCATGGTAGGTGTCACTAACTGTTGATGTCTATCAGAAAGTATTTATATAGAGAATACGAGTTACAAACCATTCTGTATAGTACCTCGGTTGAAAGTTATTTCTTTGGTGCAGATGTAATTATGAGGGTTTAAAAGGGAAGAATACACTCGTGATCTCTTTTAGCAATTCTTAAAAATATCCTTTCGAACCGACAACTGCAATCAAGTCTTAGTCTGGAGGCTCATATACGTGCGAATAGTAAAGTGAATGCAACAAAATTTCGTTTTCAATCAATTTATGAGTTTATTCTATTGAAAATCGTTGAGCACGATAATTATTACGATCGACAACAGAAAGATTGCCATATCGATCGAAGGACGAATCATCGAGAAGATTGAATTGATTTACTCCTGTTCCAGAGTCATTTCCGCCCACAATCATAGTGCCGTGTTCTGCTCCTTGATGCCAACGCATCACACGATTATTCAACGTATCTGCCACATAGAGAGTGCCCAATCGTATTGACGAAGAGTCCGTTAGGATGATTCAATTGTATCAGAGTATCCCCTATGCCGTGACCTCCAGCGGCGACAATGCCCCTTTATTCCACCGCATTACACGATGATTGTAACTGCCTGATACATAAACATTCTGTTGTCGATCTACAAAAAGATAAGTCGGGAATGTTGAGTTGATTGAGATACACACCTTCACCATTGCCACCAGCCACGACAGTACCATTATGAGTTCCCAATTGATATCGTCTAACTGCATGTTTTTCGATGTCAGAGACATATCGATATCTCTGGTTGTTCATAACCAATTCATAGTATGCGATGTTGTCAATGAGGAGTTCTCCTTGTTCTGTGCCTCTACGAAGAGACCATTGTAAAATTCGTCGATTCCCTCGATCGCAAACAATGAGACGATCCGTCTCTTGGTCGCTCAATATATCAGTTGGATATTTTAATTGATTCAATTCATTTCCTGAGCCTTTGCCACCAGCAATAACGTGCCCATAATTATCGCCTTTCTTCCATTGCACGATACGATGATGTAATTGGTCAACAAGAGCCACTGTTTGATCATCATCGACGCATAAACCCAAAGGATAGTAGAGTTGAAAATGGAGACTACCATACCTGTGACCCCCAACAACAGTGATTCCTTTCTGTGTCCATCTGACATCGCCAGGAATATTGAGCATAACTACAAAAAACGAGAAGTAAGTAAAAGAGAGGGTGTATGTGTCATAAAACAGTTGTGAAAACCGTAATAGTATTTTGTTGATAATTTCAGGTTTAGCTGCGTATATGAGATTATTTTTCGTCGAATGATTTGTTTGTTATTTTTTTCTTATCTTGCTCTTTGCTGTCTTATCGAAACATCTTTGAGTGTAAGACATTGTTGAGAACGACTATCCTTATCAAATGCCGAGCGATTAACAATGAAAACTTACGTCCGAGCAATGAAGGAGATAATCTTGAAAACAATGTCAAGAATAGTATAATATGTTACTATATCATACGAGATTATAAGTATTTACATCGACTCAGAATCCAATTGCAATAGCATTATATCAATAGCACATGACTAAAGTTCTGCAACCCACCATGAATTAGAAATGAAAATAAATCGTTTTTGACACTTACTACGTTTTGTATGATCTTTCCGAATGTGAAAGTCTACATCAAATACTAATATAATTAAAGATAATATTGCAACTATTGTTAATATTCTTCTAGAAAGAATAGTTTCACCACCATATCGATAGTCGTTTATCATCTGTATTTCAAATATTGTTGATTATATTAATTGTATTGGTTATTAAGATAATCGCAAGTTCCGTGTTCTCAACTTATCCAGTTGATTACTTGATCATGTTACTTGTAAAAAGAGTCCTGTACTAAATCATGATGATACTTCAACTCGAATTAAAATTCCCACTGAAACCCAAATGAAAATCGCAACAAGACTAAATGTAACTATACAGCGATTCCTTCATCAGAGGAAAAAGATACATTTCATTGAAATTCAAAATGATTTTTTTAAGAGCGATTACAAGATGAATTAAAATCAAAACTCATTAGTTTTGACTTAGTAGTCAATGATACAAGTATATTTATTATAGCTATTCATTATTTTATTCTAACATAATTACTTCCAAATTTTGCGTTATTGTCGAGACATGATGCCACCATACTGATGTGAATTAATCAATACACCCTGTCAAAAAAAGAGCTTTATTAAACAATTTTTGCTCTCATTAACTCATGTTTCTGTCTTGTTGTTTATTTTTAATGTTCCCAACTGTGCTCTTTATAAATATAATATTGAGTCCTGCTGAGTATTTAAATATATTAATAAGATATTAATAAATGCATCGGTGAAATTAACTCGCCGTTTTTTTTTTTATTTTTATATAGTTTTTGACTTGTGTAATTGTCGAAAATCAAAAGAAGAGAAAGCACCAAATTGATTTATATGATAGATATATAGATCAATCTATTTCTACTTTAATCACGTCAAAACCACTTTTAGAATGATGCATTATCTACCAGTTACCTGTATTTGAGTGACTTGAGTTCATCGCTAATGTTAGCACGATCACATTTGTCATTTTGCATTCAGTCAATTATCAGTATACTAATTACAAAAGTTTGGCGACGAACAAAACCTGAGGAAAATTTCACAATAGTAAGCTTTCGTGCACACGAAATAATGTCCTTACAATCTTGTTATAAGCTGAAAATCACTCGTTGAAAATAACATTGATAAAATTACAGCACGATCTGACAGAAAAGTCTCAAATATTCTATGCATAAATTAAACGAACGCAAATATATCCGCTGTTCAAATGTTCAAAGGCGAATACTAATGTAAATAGTCAATCTCTGTTATGTCTGAAGAGGCTTATCTAATTACAAGTCTTTTGGCATAGTTTACTATCACAATACCCGTGTTTCATCATAATGATAGAGAATGGTCAGCTTAGAAAGATTCGAAATTTATCTATGCAAATCAATGAAAAGAAGATTATTCCTATTTCATCTATATCTTTATTCAAGAAATATTTGATAAGTACTTGCTGAATCATCTTGCTCTACATAAAATTGAGTAATCGATATATAACTTGTATAAGTTCTGTTTCAAGTTATGAAGATAGGCTATGCGCTCATGAAGTGAGCGTCAGAACAGACAAGCAATCTTAATCAGAGATTCTATCTGTTCTTATCAAGTTGAAAATTGGTCGGAAATAGACTTTCTCTTTGAACAGTGACGACATATTTTGACGTTAGAAAATGGAAATTCAATTAAATACCAGTGAGATAAAATTGAAAACAATCTGCTCCTCGCCGACTCCACGTATACAGTTGTAAAACACCAGCATATATTCATCTGTTCAAATTTGATCATACAATCGAGTGAAGATGATAGATGTGTCTTGAGGGTGTGAGTGTGGGTGTTTCTAGAAAATAGTGTTCTTCTTCGACGACTTTGAAACAAATTTATCACAACAAATGATTTTCTGGTTCACAGAATGTACTAAACACATGCACTCTTCGTATTCATTATATAGACTAAACAAAGCTTTCATTCCAACAGAAACGAATTTTTTCTATAGAATACATTTTTTCCTATGCTACACACAGACAATATGTAGTGTCTTCCCTCAACATATAAACTATAATAGAAAAAGAAACAGAAAAATGAACTTCAGACGTATATGTGAGTAAATATAGAAAAGGAATACCAAACGATTCTGGTAACCAGAACGTACTTATCTATACTATGGTTAGCGCCAAAGTAATTAGTTTCAATGGTAAAAGATTTTCGCTAGAAGATGGTGTTGAATTATGATTTATAAGTCATGTCGTATATTGAAAAAAAAATCCCTAAATTGAAAAATCCCTAAATCAAAATTCCTGCTTGATCACCAGAATGTGTCATATTTGTTTTATTCTCCACAAGTGTGGATATGATGTAGAGATGCGTCTGGGGATTTCAATTTGTGGGAAACGATAGTCATTCGAAGACTATAGTAGACAACGAAATTGTTACTTTTGTTTAAACGTACTTTATGTTGGAAGATTGTTATCAGTATTAGCTTTACTCAAAATGTTCTTATGGATTCATTTTTTTTTATCAACCAAAGAAAGCTTAGTAATTCTGAAAGAGAGAACATAGAGGTTTCGACATCATCGAAATTGAAGAAAGCTTCAGACTGAAAAGATAGTTTTGGCGATATGCAAAGGAGGACGAGATGTCATTATTTCTCAGCGTCTTTAAACAGAAAAAGGAAAAAAAACTATACAGTTATGTCACAATACAAGAAAGATCTTGTATGATTACGTTCACTTCGTTCCTCCGGCGAAGAGCCTGTGTTTAGTCAATATTCAATGTGAAACTAGTTGTTTTTCTTTCGGTATGCATTGAAATATTATTATTTTTTGGATCATATTTCAGCTTACTAAATAATATCACATCACTGGATGATGCTGAATGATTTCAAAATGTGATATTTTACTAAGATAAATCATATAATCTTGATTAATTTTGTTTTGAAAGAGACTTTACTAAATTTTCTACAGACATCTTAGCATGAAATTCTATTCACTTGCTATTGAATTTCATTTATAAAATGATATTCGCAGCATTGTGCAAAAAATCTAGATGAAAATNTATTTTTCACCATGCGTTTCATTACTTTATAATATACTTTCTAATAAAAATGAATAGTTGAAAATGAGAGAGAATCATGAATATTAAAAGAAAATTTAATTATTATAGTGCTATTCTACTAGATAAACATTCTGAAGTGAATAACACCACAACAATTTACATGATTGTTTTCCTACAGATCATCTGACATTTCGATGTTTTAATTAATAATTGCTTCAATTTTAGCAATAAAATAAAGACATAGTACCTTTTTAACGGGAATTTGATGGAACATCTTTCAAAAGATGAAATAAGCTTGTATAATTCATCTCCAGTGAAATATATCCAAAATATTCGATTTTCCACTCATTTCGACATTGAATACTTTGATAGTAATTATGCTTTATGATTCACCAGTCAACAGACTTTCAAGATATTATCGATCACAGTAGAAAATTCAACTTTCCCAATGGATGTAATATAAGAAATTTTTTTATTAATTTTACTGCTAGTTAAAACTCTGAAAAATATTGTGAAAATTTTCGAATTCAACATGAGTGCTCTTCTATTCTCTAGAACACTTTTATTCTTGATTATAGAATATATTGATATTCGAAAGGTGATTCAAATAAGAAAAAACTCGGAGATGTTTTTAATCAGAGAGATACACAAAAATTCTTCTCTAAAAGTCTTCACTGATGTGCTTCAATTTTCGATGTCTTTTTTTTAAAGCACCAATAATTCGAGTGATGATAATTTGGCCGCGATGAATAAATATTATTTTGCTTTCCTATTTTTCTCGTGATACGATGCTTTCTTCATGTCTTTTTCATTATCAAAACTTCAATGTACTTTTTATCATTTAAATCAAACAACTATTGCAGATTTTTTATCATCAAAACTAGGGGTGCAATAGTTCAATTCTAGTTCTGAGCGAAGGAACTGTTCGAAAGTTCATTTCGGTAGAACCTGATTGATTTGAACAGCTCGTTTCAAAAGAGCTGATCTGATCGAACAGCTCTCTCTCTCTCAAGAGCTGATTGATATTATGCCAAAAATACTATCCAAATCTGTCCATACATTTCAACATTCGTATTAAATTGTGTCTCATAAATGCTTTAAATACCATTTCCAGAGAGCGCTGAAAAACCTGTAAGTATCACTTCTGAAAAAATGATAGATAGTTAGAGTTATTAATACTAGGTAGCTCTCGAAAAATTGTACTTACTATCTTTTAGTAATCTTTGAAAAGTTATAAAGAACTTCCGAAGATGGCCCTTGAAAAATTGTATATGTTATTTAAAATGAATTCAAAAAGATTTTGGATAGTATTTTTGGCATAATGCCAATCAGTTCTTGAGACAGAGAGAGAGAGAGCTGTTCGATCAGATCAGTTCTTTTGGAACGAGCTGTTCAAATCAATCAGCCCCTACCGAAATGAACATTCGAACAGCTTTTTCGCTCAGCTCAGCTGAACTTTTGAGCTTGAGCTGATGCACCCCTAATCAAAACAACATACATAACAACATTGGTCTGCCTAGATAATTTATCGTTTAAAAATAATAACCAAGAACAATTGATAATATTTACAACAGAATGATGTTCTATATTTCTATTGCTATTATACTTGTCCGAAGTGACCTTTTAAAAAGATATTTCAATGAAATTGTGAAGCATCGCTTAATATATATATATATATCTGAATTACTTATTTTCTAATTCCATTTTCAATTTTAGGTAAGACAGCCCGTTATGTTTTACAGAGAAACATTAAATACAAGATTCTTCTATTGAAAAAGAAATGGTCTTACACTTCTATTTGTCATGCATACCTTATTAATGAAGTACTTGTAATATATTTGCCTATTTCTGTTTATTCAGGTAGTAAAAAATCAAGAACTATGAAGATTTCTATTGGATGTGTAACTTTTTTTTAAAAACATAAGTCAATGTCTATTGAAGCCTTGTATGTGCGAAACATTTTTGCAACGATACAGAACAGTGGATATATACCTACTGTTAACTCCTATTTCGCTCTTGAACGCCAAAGCATCATTTATCCACAGTCTTTCATTCTCGGACCAATGTCACTACCAGGATATATGTCCAACCATGCGATGCCGTAGCTTTCAGTTTTATATAGTGTAAACGCATTTCTTTCCTACAAAAGACTTTATGATCTGCTTGAAGTTCGAGAACTCTGTAAGTGCTTGAATTATCTACTCACTGTCCTAGTTTGCAATTTTGAGGAGTTCCTGGAATTAGGTCACTATTGGATAGAACAGAAAAGAAACTCTAGTTTTTCCATCGAATGAAACTTTTCAGTAGAGTCGAGAAACCCCATGGAACATCATTGCAACTGGCGATGCTAGAGTTAACGTCCTCAGTTGTTTTCTTATCACACATTTGCAATAGAGTAGTAAAATATATTTCTTCATTTTTTTTTCATAATACGAGCGCGAGGGAAAGAAGATAACAACTACGTCGTTATTCTTTGCACAATGTATAAAATAGAGCACGAAGATTTGCAACGATTCTTTCTTTTTCTATTCGAACGCTACACAAATACTTTATTTTTTGTTTGATCTTTGATAGTAGAAGCGGGAAAGAGTGGAGAAACGAGCAACTACCGCGTTGTTTTCTCGCAAAATATTTAATTTATAACGCAAAAAGCTGCCCCGACTCCTTTTTTTTTGCTACTCAGGCATAGCGCAAAAATATGTTTCTTCATTTTTCGTTTTTGGTAGTAGAATCGTTAGTGAAAGAAGAGCGGAGCAACTACATCGTTGTTCTTTTGATAATAAATAATTTAAAGTACACAAAGCTGTCACACGTCCTCCTTTTTTCTGCACAAAGACATCGCAAAAAAAAACATTTTCTTTCCTGTTTCTTTCTAGAAGAAGCGATGAGAGTGGATTCAAGTCTCCCCATCATATCTTTCGTGTTCCTTCTGCATTCTCTGTACCTTCACCATATCCGGGATATGATTAAAATGCGAAGAATATGATAATGACGCACAGTATGCCAGAGTTAACTTTCTCTCCCTGTTAAAATCGATGGCGTGATGCTAATAGTTGAAATGTAACTCGAAATATATTTTAATTGCCTAAGAAACTTTCTGAGAAACACGTTCTAAAAGGAAATTGACGTATATAGGATAAAAATTTTGCCCACCCCCTCACACCCTCACCTTCTTGAAACAGGAGGAACTACTACATATGCAACGTATTATTTTTAGGACGTTGGCTTCAGTTAGATATTAAACTGAATTATGGGTAGTACATTCTCTTCCACTACCGACGATCATCATTCGACTTTCTATGCAACGCCTGTATCATCATCAGTAAAACCTGATATTCCTATCGAGGCGGAATTATTACGGCGTGAAGCACGTCAATGTAAATCTGAAGTGGAAGCAGCATCGCGGCAATCTCAACATGAATATCATTCTGGACGTAAATCAGAAGCAAAAGCATTGTCAAACCAAAAAAAAGATCTGTATTCTCAAATGAATGAGAAAAATGAGCGAGCAGCTGCATTAATTTTCCAGCATTTTAATCGAAATCTTCCAGATCACTTCATCGATTTGCACGGTCTTCACGTTTTTGAAGCACTGAAATATTTACAACAAAAATTAAATAAATGTCGTTCATCATCTATATCACGACTGACAGTTATTACAGGGATGGGAAATCACTCACCACATAAAATGGCTAAAATTAAACCAGAAGTCGAGAATTTCGCCCATAAAAACAATTTAAAAATTATTCCAGGTCGTGGGCGTGTTGAGATACACTTGGATACTGATGATCAATATGAAAAAGTTGATTATCAGAACAGTGATGGATGTATAATTCTGTAAGAGTGTTTATGATCGGTGTCAAAATGCAACCTCGTTTTGTAAATAATAAAACATTTCTAGGAGCGACTAACATGTTTAGTAAAGAATATCTAGGGCTGAATATGGATGTGAGATTCTGGGTGCAACTGCGTACATACTGAAGACTCCTCAGTGAGGAGAAGAATTCTACCCCAAAAAAAACTAGCACTATTACAAATATAGAAAATAAAAGTATTTTATTACTGCCTTTCGGTCTGCTTAAACCATTGCATCTCTATCGTTGCCTTTTGTTGAACAAAGTTCACTTGTCCATTTGCTTGTACTCTTATTTAAGTAATATCATCTATAAGCATTATTCAATTTTCTTGAAAATAATGCATCCTATTTATAGATGCTGATGTGTCTGTGTCTACACTGATACGACCCGTATTCAGGGGAGAATGAAGATTTCCGTATTTTTAAGATATTTTCTATAGCTTTCACCGATACCAACTAAGCGTTTTTCAAAGTATTCAGTTTTAGTTCCTTGAAAAGCCTTATTTCAATGAATATTCCAATGACGAAAGCAAACACCATATTTTAGTATAATCATGAGCACTTAAAATCAACAAGAACCAAAAGAACTTCCGCCGGTCTAGTCAGAATAAATAATCTTTTTAGAATCTCTTCAATAACTCTATCCGTTTCGACAATTTTGAATTCAAATTTTTTTCAAAAAAATCAACTTTTATTCTCTATTAACATCGTTACAGATCTATACTCGAAGAAAAAAGTAAGAATAACCATTCACTATAGCCATACTGCAGACATACAACTGTCACGATTTTAGATAGAAGAGATGCCTATGCTGATGGTATTACACTTTATTTAACTCTTCAAATCATAAATCGCATCGATTACATATAAATCACACGCTTAAATACTCAACCATTTGAGAGAACGAAGGAGAATGAGAGGTAAAGACAAATATCAAGGATAGAAAGGTAAAGGCAGTATATGTGATGAGAAGAAATGGCACCTTAAGGCCAAATACCATGCACAGACCACACTCGAAAAGGGAGCGTTACACTCCAGCGTGGAATTTGGACACTCTCCGTATTTATCGTTACAACAACATGATATTTACAAAAATAAAATACAACTGTCCTGTATGTAACAATTTTTGATCGTTACACTTCACTTCATGTACATTATCCTCTTTGTTATATGATTTATTTTGCTTGGATAGATTGAAATGAGATGTTTTTTAACTAATAGACTACAACAGATTACTTAATGTAACGACAGTTCGCAACGATGTACGGTCAAATTGTTAACATTTCTAGTTATGGAGTACTATATCTAATGATAGTAAAGTTCATAAAATTATTCGAAGATTATCAATACTTACATATTTTCAAAGCATGCAGAAAAAAGGATTTTCATAGAAGTTTCTTGCATTAGAAAAAATATATTTCATTTCAATCATTTCTATTGATGTAATAGTCGTAAATTCCAAGTACTCGTTTAGAAAAATAATTAACATGTCTCAGTCATCGAGCATAATGCGTTTTGTTTATCCTTCTCCGTTTCATGACTTTTCATAACACCCTATGATTTTGTGTAAAAGAAATTGTACAATCAAATCATTAAATAAGTCACATGCAACATTTTTTTTTCACATTGTTCTACCGTTTGGCATGGAAGTAAAGAAAGAAAAAATCAAAAAACAATACCTGCATTGCTTATATAAGGACAAGTTGGACTGAATCTGAGAATGAAAATTTTAAGAAATCAAAAGAAAAAAGTAACAATGACGGCAACGTACCCTTTTGTGACTAAAAATGATCTAGAAACCGTTTGTCTTGTTTGGCTTGATGCTTCAGTAAATATATCACCTGAAAATATTGCTACTCAAAAAGAGCTTCGCTCTATTATTCATCATTTTAAAACATTTTCAAATGCTCCAGATTGTGAACAATACATACAACAAAAGTCTCAATATGATCGAGTATTTTTAATTGCCAGCGGACGTTTAGGTCAAGAAATAGTACCACATATTCATCACTATCGACAAGTGTTCAACATTTATGTTTATTGTCAAGACAAAGAAAAAAATGAAGAATGGGCTAGAAAATTCATCAAGGTAATTTTCATCAAATTATTCATCATTTTAAAAAGGAGTGTCAAAAGTAAATAAATGTTCGTATTTTTTTGTTCTTTGCAATTTTTGTTTTCGTAGTAGTCATAAAATTCAAGTTTGAGCAAGACAAATTACTTTTTTTAGTGATCTAGCTTCATTGATTATCACCAATTATGAAATCGCATTTGTTTTTTATTTCAGGTGAAAACTGTACAAACCAGATTAGACACACTTATTAATCGTATTCAATCAGATTATTCAAAGCGATGTCAATCCAAACTGGATGAACCATTTCCAATAAATATATCTAAAACAAATAATTTATCAGACAAATTACTCCATGATGATATTTTTCATTCTCAATTACTCATTGATTGTCTTCTTCAAATGAAAACATTATCAACGGATGTAACAGACTTTGTTAATACATGTTTACAGCACTATAATAATGATCCAAATCAAACGTCGATCATTCATGAATTTAAACAAAAATATAGTTCTGACAAAATATTATGGTGGTATACGCAAGATTCATTTGTTTATCGTCTATTAAGTAAAGCAATAAATGTTAAAAATTGTAATTTTTTACTTAATTTTGGATTTCTTATTCGTGACATATGTGGAAGTATACAAAAATATCAACTAAAATCTTCCATAGAAGTTTATCATGGTCAAATCATGTCGATCGATGAATTTAATACATTGAAAAATTCTCTTGGACAAAATATATCAATAAATACATTTATGTCAACTGATTATGATCGAAAATCAATAATATCATCGTTAAATGAATTTCCAATAACAAACGATTTTCTACGAGTATTATTTGAAATTCATGCCGACCCAAATGTCGATAACTCAAGACCATTTGCAAATATAACATCATTAACTTATTCTCCACATCAACAACAAGTTTTATTTATGTTAGGTTCAGGTTTTCAACTTGCTGATATTCAACAGGATAAAAAATATGGTATATGGATTGTTAAAATTGTTCTAAAAAATGTTAAAAAATCATACGATGAAAAAGATCTGGTCGCATGTGGCAGTACATTACAAAAAATGGGTAGAAATGATGAAGCTGAAATGTTTTTTCTACGTTTACTAAAAGAAATGCCATCGAATCATGAAGATAGATCTAAATGTTACAGTACACTGGGTTATTTATCATTTCTAAAGAATAACTATGATTCCAGTCTTAATTGGTATGAAGAATTCTTAAAAGTTTCAAAACCTGATGATCTACATTTAGCTGATATTTATTATTCTATTGGTTGTGTTTATCAGAATACGTTTGAATATAACCAAGCATTACAATATTATGATAGAGCTTTGCTTATTTGGAAAGAAACATACGGCGATGAAGGCGCTCTTGAAATGGCCGAATGTTTAAATAATATGGGTTGTATTTATGAAAAGGAGCAATATTATTCAAAAGCACTATCGTACCATCAACAAGCTTTATCTATACGTGATAAATTTCAAGCTGATATAGGCCGATCGTATAATAATATTGGTAATATTTATTTTGCTATCGGTGAATATAATTCTGCAATAGAAAATTATAATTTTGCATTTCAAGAAAAATGTAAATATGCTTCACCGCAAGATCCATCTTTAGCAACAACATTAAGAAATATAGCTCTTGTATTTGAAGAAGATAACAATTTTTTAGAGGCTTTAAACTATTTTAAACGAGCAGCAGCGATATACGAAAATCTATTTCCATCAACACACATTGATAATGTTGAAGTTCAAGAAGATATTCGACGTATTTCATCGTTTATCAAATCTTGAATGATACCACAGAAAAAAACTCTTAAAACTTTTATTGTAAAAAATAGTAAATCTTGTTATTGCGATTCCTTTTTTGCTTTATATGAACAAAACTAATCCACTTACAGAATTCACATATTTGCAAAAGAAGAAAAAACGATTCCTATTTCAATTAATAATTCATTCACCATATAGATAAATAAATCCACTCTAACGATTTTAGTAAAACATAATTACGACTAACTCACATCATCTGATAGTATTAATGACATGAATGTGTCGAACAACTAATATCTTCAACTATCGAGTGGCACAGAGACCATCACGCTCTTCGTATTCTTAATTTTTTTCCTTTATCATTTCTTCGCCGGAAACAATTTTTTAATCAAAGGCTAACGCTTGTAATTCTTTCCATATATAAAAGACAACTTTTCACTGAACGCGACATTTCAGTTAGATGTAAGTATACAATAACTGAGAGTGTAGCTTCACCATTCGGTAAGAGGGCTGGACAACATCCCCAAAAATCGAGAAACTGTTCTATTTCAAGCAGAAAACGTTTACCCACAAAAAGGCAAGACGAAACACTTCATTAAGAACAAATTACTTTCTAAGCAGAGCTTCATCAAAAGCAGAGAGACATAGATCATCTCCTTCTGGCCTCTCCCACAAATTTCAATTAGAAACAGTTTTAATCCAGCAGAAGTGGTAATATTTCAAGGAGAAAAGGTTAAACCGTTTCCCCCCTCACAAGGAGAAATCAATAAGATACTAGGAGATATTGATTACTTTTTTTCGTCTTAGAGGATATATTTTCTAGCAGAAACGGTTCATTTTTTTCATTCCTCTTTGTGAAGAGGATTTCCCTATATATTTTAACCATTTCTGCTTGAACCAAATATCATCGTCGTCGAAGAAAAGCAACTGATATATGTATGTATATATATGAATTCTTTTTTTCCATTTCTCCTTGGTATCCATAATATTTCGTGGGTGATCCATTTCTGCTTAAAGTGGAACAGTTTCCCGATCGATTGGTACTGTTGTCCACTGCTGTTCGGTAACAAACAGTAGGAGCTATCGGCAAGATCGCTCATCTATCATTAAAGTAAAAAAAAGGTCATTCTGATCTTTTCATACATATATTTTGAAGACACATTCCTCGCTAAATTAGTGTAAAATATGTTCTTCAGATTATAGTTTGAGAAATATATTAGTTGCGGCTATCCAATCGGGAGAACATGACAAGGAATAGACTTAATGAGAATATTCATTAGAAAAACATGAAGAGTGAAAGCTTTTAAATGTTGTGCTTCCTAGTTTGATTAGAATAAAGGATTGCTATTGAATAAATGCTTGAGTAAAAAATATGAAGAAGGCAATTGACTCTGTCCCGTTGGAAATAATTCAGAATTCATTAAATTAATTTTATCATTTTAAAGAGGTGAAATCCTGTCTATGTAAGAAAACTAAAACCCTCTGCCAACGAACTGGTCATTCTCGATGCCTATATACGCAAAAGCGATCATCAGATGATTAAACTTGACAAGAAAACCTTGAAATAGAAGAATTGACCAAACAATGACATTAAACAACATGAGATATATTGCCTTCTAAATAATCCCATTGACAGAACATAAAAAATAATTTTATCTGTTTGCGAATTTTTCTATATGTATAAAAAGTATGTTGCTAAGTAATAATAAAAGAAAAGTGAATGACACTCTTAACATTTTGTTTTCATTAGGTTTTTTCCCCGAGTACACGACAGCATGTCTTTCTTAGACAAAGATATACAAAACCTTCAATCAAATTTCACACAAATATTAACATCTGATTGTCATTATACAACATCAGAAATAATTAATCATATAAAACTTATCAATAATGCATTGGATAATATTAAACTTGATTATGAATTTCAACGTGCATCGAAAAATTTGGCGAAACAAATGCAATGAACTTATTTCGTATAAATCTAGAGGGTGTGGGTATGATTGTTTCATGTCTTGAATGGAAAAGAAAATGATCTGTTGTCACCCACTCCCTCATAGCTAGATTTTTTCTCGTCCTGAACCCAATTGAGATCCCTATGACAGAATCATGAATTATAATGTGTATAATTTCAAACCAGCAGTTACATTGGTAGACAGCGTAACTGTCAATTTCACTGAAAAAAAAATTAAATATTACATCCATGCATTATTATTGTGCGAGTTTAAATATATCAATACAATGTTATATTACTCGATGTTTCCTAGTTTCAAACACATGATGATGCAAAAACAAACGATGCAGCGTGAAATTAAAATAATCGAATTAAAGTGGCGAAGTAAGAAAATCATAACCACCTCAAAATCTTCCTTTGTGAAACTTTTATAGAAGCTGTTTAAGTACGGAATGAATCACGATTTATTTAAATTTTTCTTAGTATCAATCAAAACGTATGCACACAGAGTATGTCTTTACATAAGTAACCAGAAGCGATAATGAAATAAAAATCAAGAGACCACACAGGACATTTATGAAAAAGAAGAGCTACATATGTTGTGTTAAGGTAAACAGGAAAGACTTCAGAAGTCGGAGAGTTAGAAAAAGCATACAAAAAGCAAAAAAATAAAGAGAACAAACCCATAATCAGAAGAGCATCTCAGAGATAAATATATAATTTACAAAACTTCATTACGAGACAGCCTGTTGTTACAATTCTAAAGATCACATGAGTGTTTTTACTTTCTTTATGTGTTCAAATGTGATATGCTAGTGTCAAACCAAAACTATAAAAACTAGTGATAATTGTCATTAATATCGTCGGTCTCATCACTGTCTTTGCGTGTTCCCTCGTTTTTATCCTCTACCTGCGCGCCACATTCGCTTATCGTGTCTCAGTTGCGCTCTGATAAAATCAGGATTGAACGTTTTGTTCACTTTTGTAAGCAATGTGAACAATCCAACGATGTGTACGGGTACCATAGCAATAGATATCAGAGTTGTAACGATTGCTACTGGTTGTGTACAGGCTGCTTCCTTGACGATACGTGATAAAAGAATATTAAAATAAAAAGGTTATCATAAGAATAAACGCTACGTACAAAATCTTGTGGTGTTATAATCATCATATCAGTAACCAGCTGAGTTGTAGTTACAGTGGTAGCAGTGGAAGTACCTACCAGTCAAAAGAAATATAGTGAAACGATACAAGTGATCTAAAGCGACGCTTACTGGTTGTTGTACTTGTAGTTGTAGTCGCTGACGTAGTAGTACTACCCGACATGTTTGTAGTTGTGATAACAATACCCGTTGTGGTAAGCTATAATGATATAAATTTTTCGTTATTATACATGATTTACAAATAAACAGAATATCTGCGATTTCGAACTTACCAATGTATTAACAGTTGTAAAGGAAATAGTTCTTGTTGTCACTGTGTGTGTCGTAGGTGGCGTTGTAGTTGTTGTTGTTGTACTCGAAACAGATGGGTCCCATATATTGAAGGTCCAAAACGTCGTGTCAGTGATTGGTGCCGATTCAGCATCTATCATGTTAGACAAATTCAGAAAAGAAACAATTCAATTTTTCTCTCTCAATGAGTCATATAGCATGGCTCACGGCAGAAAACATTTCCACTAGCAAATCCACTATCCATGGTTACATAATATGTATGGCCATATGTCCATACTACATTCGTGATAATGGTAATTGTGTATCCGTTATACAAAAGGTTCGAAGCATAACCAGCATCATAACATACTACTGACGTATTTGTCGCTGCATCGTTGAAACAGACATTTGTTCCGTTTCGACTTGGACGACCAACGGGATTCGTTGCTATTTAGTTAGAACATTATATAGAAAACAATATGTTAAGTTTACAACAAAGAGTAGTAATGCTTTAAAAACTTCTCACCCATTATTGAAAATATCGACTGGTTCGAGAAAACTGTTCCAATAGGGCTTGCTGATCCCTGTACAATTGTGGGACGAATTATATTCGGCGATGTATAGTCAACTAGATATGTAA
>OENM01000995.1:2257-34400 GCA_900239745.1 Rotaria magnacalcarata
CCCCCCCCCCCCCCCCCCCCCCCCCCCCCTGGCTCCGCCACTGATCGTAACTTCTAAAATATTTATATAGAATTCTAATCATAGCTGATGCCAGCAGTAACTTAGAAAGGGTATCGTATTTTTGGCCTCGTATAGCCCTTCGGAACTAAACAAGGAACGGAGAATTCATAAGAAAGATATGATGAGCGTAAAAAGAACAAATATTTCATATCAAGTAGTCCTCTCGTCAATAACTTTACTAAAAATCTATTGAGTACCGTAGTTGAATGTTTTGAGTGAAAATTTTTCTGAACTGTGATATATCCATATGTATTCGATCTAGTAAAACACTCGATGCTCAATAACTAATTAAGAAAGACTAAATGAATTTGTTCGAATTCACCGTGAGCATAACTCTATGAGACAAGTAGTATCTGATGATTACATACGCTTGCCATCAAAATTTCATTGAAGAAACACATGTTTTGATTTTCTTCTGTCTGTTTTAGTTGTTCTTCTATGTTGACTTTAGATGAAATCAATATTTGTATCTGGTAAATTAATATTGACTGTAGCAGGATCATAAATCCTTCTAGAATAAGATATCAAGAAAATATAGTCAAATTCAAGAGTTACGAAAATCGGTTAATATGACTTTTTACACTATTTCATTTTTTTCCTTCATGCGGAAAATTACATCATTCATGATACAAGATATTTGTGCCTATCAATACCAGCTGAGCTACTTTCGCAGAGTAATATTTTGTTAAAAGGAATTGTCAACGCTTGATTAAACATAAGAATTGAGCAAGTTGAAGTAGATTTAACCAAAGCCTACCTAGTTGCGGACCACGGGCCGTAGTTGTAGTTGGTCTTGTTGTTGTCGTAGTTGTGGCGTTCGTCACTATTGATTATCGTAGAAAATTTATGTAAAAAAATCATGTAGGCCTACGTCTGACATAGAGCGTGATATAAAAGTGTATGACTGTTAAACTTTTACAGTAATAGTCTACGTCTGTGCACTCTAAATCCCAATATACCATTTCAAGCACTATTTCTCTATGCAGAAAATAGAAATGGATTATGGATAAAGTTACGTGACTCGTACGTGATGGATTTGTAATAGATATGCACCAGTACAGTCGGACTGGGTTTACAATATCACTGAATATCCGGTAAATTGGTCCAACTTTGATCCTGCAATCATTAATTTTGCTTGATTATATCAAAATTGCTTGAATAAAACAATTCTAATGGAAAATACAGAGAACTCGAAAAGGCGATTGGCGTGAAGCTGACTTATTTTACAACAGTGCTTTTACGAAAAAACTATATGGTGCTGACTTTTTCGACATGGGCTACCTGTCTGATAACTTTATTTTGCTAGAAACTACTTACAAATTTTTAATCCCTTTACCTCCCTACAGAATTCGAAAAATATCAAAAAGTTGAAAATTTTGCCTTTTAAAGTTACTAGGAATATCAAGTCAGCCATGCTGATCACAAATATCACCATTCTGAGTCTCAGAAATGTTATTCTAAGTTATATTTTCAACTTTTCGATTTTTTTCAAATTTCTGTGGGGAGGTAAAGGGATTCAAAATTTGAAAGTAGTTTCTAGCAAAGTAGAGTTATTAGATAGGTAGCCCATGCCGAAAAAGTCAGCACCATATAGCTTTTTCGTAAAAGCACTTATACAATAAGTCAGTTTAACGCCAATCGTCTTTTCGACTTCTCTGTATCTTCCATTAGAAGTATTTTATTCAAGCAATTTTGGTATAATCAAGCAAAATTAATGATTGCAGGATCAAAGTTGTATTAATTTACCGGATACTCAGTGATATTGTTAACCCAGTCGGGACTGGGACTGGTGCATGTCTAATTTTGTATCACACAGACCCGCAGTCACATCCTCACGTTCTCTTTAGCTGATTCATCTCTTACTTGTTTGCAGTGGACAGAGTTGTCGATTAAAAATCGGTACTGGAAAACAAACAGGCGCACTCTGACATTGTGGATGATGAACACACATATGCTCAGGTTCATAAAAAACGTTATTGTGATCGCAATTAACTAGTTCAGCACAACGTGCCAAACTTAGATAACTACAAATACCGACGTTAACAGCGCCTGCGATATGTAAACAGGCACAGCCAGCATTTGCCGAACATCGATCATATTGAGCCATACCATTGCATATTTGAGATTTGACTTGAATTATCAATACACTAAATCGAAAAGAGGATATTTGACAAAAAAAAAAGATTTAAATCTGTATGACTTTGAAGAAAGAATTTTTAACGTTCAATTAGTAGAAAAATAATAATTACTTGCACAGAATGAATACGAAGTAGCAAATTGTTTTTGTAGGCATCGTTTTCGTTAAAATGAGACACAACAGTGGCAGCGCATGTTTTTTTTATATCTGATGAATATTTAATTTTTTTCACATTCACCGAAAGTGCAAAACACGGTTTGAGCTTCGATAATTAGAAATTCGATATCGTTTCAATACTTTCTTCACAATTTAATCTTGCTCAAGAAACTAATCCTGACAAAAGAAAAAAACTTGATCAAACACAACGATTCAGAGCATGTGCGTGTGAGGTTCACCTACTAAATTCTGTTGCATAGAATATTTTGAAACTGAACTCGCCCCTTCAACTTTCTCAGACCCTTTGATATTCTGAATTACATTTTCTAAAAATATAAAACTTTAGGATAATTAGGTGACGGGTCCTAAATGCCGCTTCTGCCACCCACACATCTCTATCTATGGTCCGTAAAGTTTTCAAGTAGGCACAAAATATTCGACTATATGCTTTACTCTTATCAGCACATCCAGCTGTGCTGAAATTCGGCAGATTTCAGATAAGATACAGCCATTCTCAGAATCATTATCACTAGCACGGTTCAAATTATCGTTTTCAATTGTGTTTTATCAGTGAACACGTATGAGTACACAAAAAGTATGCAGACACACTAGTCTAATATGGACTTTTCCGTGATAAATAAAATTCTTAGGACAATTCAAAAGTAGTGACAGTGAGATTTCAGTACCGTTTAACGAGCTTGAGAAAAATGTTCTTCTACATACAATAATAGTGAAAAAAATAATACTTTTTCTTTCTGCGATATGCGATGATACTTCATTTGAGAAGGTTTTTACTATTAACTGGTTATTCGCCGAAGTTCATCTTATTATACTACCAGCTGAACATAATATATTCATACATTTCTGTTTTTTTTTTGAAAACTGTGATCAATTTGTGCTTGAAACTAAACAAAATTCTAATTGAATTCAACTGATCAGAGTGGGTAACGGTATCAATGAAAATACTTGACTTTAAAACTTGTCACCATACCAATCCTTGCTTTTGTGTACTAAAGCAATTATTACACCCTTTTAAAAGTTGTAATTAAATTCAATTATAAACAATACTTTTGTTAGACTATCTCAGGAAATCCTCAATCGATTCTATTCCAAAACATATTATATCGTTGAACAAATGATTCGTTTTTTTGCTCGATATATTGAATTCTACAATAATAATTAGAATTTACTCAAATTAAAATTACTAGGAACACCTCAATATGAATATTAAAAAATTTTCATTTCACCAATTTATTACAAATTGCAGTCTGTTTCGTTCTTGTCTCTTCTCAGAGTTTTTTAAACAAACGGATCATAATGAAGCAAAAAGACGACGCATTTGAATGCACAATTCCTAATTCGTTATAAATATGTATAAAAAAGAGACTATATTAACTTAGTCGATACTAAGGAAATTGTCTTCATGCGACTATTTTTTCTTATTTTCCTTGTTTACACAAATAATGAATATTGAAAAGTTCTGTTCATGATCACTTCTCGCAATAGCATAATAACTGAGAAGAAAAAGAGAGCATTAGCCACCATAACTTAATTGCTATGTGATCATTTTTTTCAGATGCTCGCGCTGAACAAGTGAATCAAGAATAACGTTGATTCGACAAAAAAACATGCGATTGAATTCTTCGTCTGTTCATTATCATTGATTCGTTCGACCGATAGGAAAGATGATATCAAAAAAATATACGTCATAATTGAGAGGTGCTTATTCCAATGAAATAGAGCAGATCGCTCTTATCAACATACTCATTTTTTTTTATTCATAAACATGACCACAGGTTATTCACAAGCAGCCATTATTAGCAACACAAATTGATCACCGAAGTGATTGGTTTCCCCATGTAAACTTCTTTACAATTTCAACGAAAAACACGTTAAAATGCGATTAACATAAAACAATTGCGGATAATTTGTTAAACTTGCATTTCATAACGCATTTTCACGATCAAATAGGTCATATTTTTTGTTTAAATCGTGAAGTTCATATTAATAGATTTTCTTTCTTCAATTTTAAAATCAATTAAACGTGAGTTCATCGCAGCATGTTATCTCCATCATTATCTTTTGCTTTTCCTTACATAGACATGATAGTTTTTCTCGCGACTAGCCGTGCTTGACGGTCATTGATAAATATATATATGTATTTAGATTTGAACGCAACAATGACAATGAAACTAGAATCTTTATCCAACGAGGTACTCCTTGATTTATTCGAATTACTCGATGTAGTTAATCTTCTACGTGCTTTTTCGGGTCTCAATACTCGCTTTAATTCTTTACTATTTGGTGATTTTCAATCGTATCGTGTCGATCTTCGTTCGATGTCTAAAGAAGATTTTTATATTTTCTATTCGACATATCTTCCATCGATATTAAATCGGATAATTTATCTTCGCCTATCCGACGATGAGGACACGCCATGTCAATGCAGTCACTTTCAATCGACTGGTTTTACATTAAACCGATTTACTCATCTTCGTTCATTAATATTCAACAGCTTTAGTACGGACGTGAATATTAATCAAGAGTTTTTTACCGGCCTACATCACCTTCATAATCTAAAGCGTTTGAAATTCGTCGATTGTCGATTGTATCATCTTCACTTGGAAGATTTTCGAGATGTAATTGATCAAATTTGGAATCTACCGAAGCTATCTCGTTTATATTGGCATATCAGTTTTAAATGCTCACGTCGATTTTCTCTTCCTAAGTATACTTCACGATCATTACGAAACTTAACAATTGTCAACTATAATTATGATTCGTACGATTTTGCCTGTTTATTAGAAAAAACACCGTACTTACGAAAATTTTCCATGCTATCGGATGATTATGGAGATCAGGATATACGCATTAGTCGTAAATTTTTACCATCATCTCACACTTCATCCATTCGAGAGCTGACTCTATTTTCAATACGTTCACAAGCTCTGATGACTAGTTTATTTCAATTTTTACCTCATGTTACTCATCTAAAGATCGAAATATTTTCTATCGATTTAGATGGACACCAATGGAAAAAGATGATTGTTAACTACTTACCTCAACTTAAAGATTTCCAATTTAAGATAGATTTGGATCTTTGTCGTTCGATTGATGATTCAACAAATGAAGACAAAATTGATCAATATCTATCTACATATCTTACGCCATTTTGGATCGAACACCATCAATGGTTTGTTCGATGTCATTGGTATCAATCGAATGGAGTTCTTGGAATTTGTGTTTATTCATTACCATATGTATTCTCTTATTTTCCTCGTTTCGATCAGGATTTCAATTTTCATACAAAATCGACTTGTTCACCTGATATGAATCATCCGTATAATTCTGTTCGTGACATAGGTTATGAACCATGGATGTTCCACAATGAAGCATTATCTCATATTCAAATGGTCAATATCGAAAAATTATCCCTTCAACTTCCCATTGATCAGCAGTTTTTCTCAATAATTCCCAAACTTGAAAATTTACTGTCACTTACTGTAGCAATTCCGACTGAAAATCATCGATTACAATTACAAGCGTTACTTGACCGTGCACCTCGTCTATTCTCACTTTCATTTAACTATTCCATCGCTTCAGTAATGCCACCCTATCGATATACAGGCTCATCAATACGTCGACTTGATTTATTAGGCTATGAACCATGGCGTTGTCGTCATCGGTATGATAGTAAACAATGCATGGAATTAAGCCAATCACCATTGGGTATTCAATGCCGAATACTAGCCATTGAAGTAGAAGAACCAAAATGTATTGTGCAATTAATTTATTCAATGTTAAATCTTCGAACACTACATGTTTCCTATGAAAATGATGAATGTACCAATGAATATGATCTTGTCAAAGTCTTACAGCATTGTTTACCGTCAACATGGAGTATTACCAGAGCTTCTTATGGACGTATCATTCTTCAATCATGATTTTGTTTTCTGAAAATGTAAATTTCGTTGTATAAAAAAACGTTTGAAATAAAATTTAGAATACATGACTCGAAATATTTTCATATTGATTGATAAACATATTTGCTTCTTATTCTAAAGAGAAGAATAGTTCAGAATTTACTATATTCAGTCGTTCAATATAGAGTGAACCTATCATATTATTTACTTTATTTCAAGTCATAGTCATGATAGTGGCGCTGATTGCGAACACAATGACTCTGGTGAGTCACACGAAAACAAAATAACCGTCTTGATGATTTCGTTTTCTTCTTTCTGTCAGTAGCCATCATCAGCCAAAAAGATTGTTTATCGTTTTTTGCCGTTTCTTCATGTACCATGTGGTTAAAAAATTATTTTAAACAAGAGGAGAGAAAACATGTAAAAAGAGACCCAACTTGTAATTTTATCGTCTCGTGAGCAGGTATTCGATTTTGACATAAACTTTTTCAAGATTGGCTTTTGAATACTTATAAGAATAGCCTCGATTGAAACACAAAACATTTCTCAAAAGTGTTACTACTCATCACAAGTAATCATCGAAGGTGATATCCGATAAAAGCAGATATTTTCAAAATTCTTAGGATAATTTTTTCTGTACGACTATTATGTAAATTAAAATATATCTATGTTTTAGATTGTCATGTCCGAGAAATTTTACCATGGTGATCCTAATCGCGACAACAATTTCTGGGTTTATCCACGTGATAAACCAGTACAAAATCCTGATTGGGATACTTATGACGCATCTTATCTATGCAATAATTGTACCTATCTCCGATCAAATCCATGATCTAAACCAGAGACATATCGATGTAATGGCCATAAAACGTAAGTGATAAATAGAATCAACATAAAATTTCTCTAAAATTGAATCTGTTTTAACTGTTTAATTTTAGGGTATGTTATATACTTGTGAAGTATTCACTAGTCTGAAAAGTTAATTTGATTCCAAAATATACTTTTTCAGTTTTCGACTATCAAATTGAAGAATTTATTTTTATTTAACTGCACCAAAATCATATTATTTTACAAGTTCATTCCGTAGGGATTGTGCAGAATAATTTGCCATTTTTACTAGAATACTACGTATCATATAGAAGTAAAAAATGCATCGCAGTAACGTTATATTTGCCATACATTTCGTTGCCAACTTCATCGATAGTAAAGCCCAAATTGTTTCCTCAACATGAAAAACATATTCTTCTAGAATCTTAACTCATATTTAGATACACGAAGGTAAATCGATATTGTCTTATCATGGTGATTTTAATCGCGACAATCATTTTTGGGTTTATCCAAGTTATAAACCATTACACAATCCTGCTTGGGATACATACGATGCATCTGAGTTGTGTAATAATTATACCAATCTTGGAACGAGTTCATGATCTTTAGTAAAGACTTATCGATGCAATGGCCATATCAAATAAGCAATCTGCATAATTAAAATACAAGTTTCTACTCTACTCTTCGATATTTTAATTCTTGTGTGGAGAGAAAAACAAACCAATGATAGTTAAAATCGAAAGTTGCTTCTTCAACTGATTTTATCTTGAGAATAATTTTGTTGTTTTGCTTCCGTACATGAATTATATGCAGTTTATCTACATTTATTTTGAATAAATTTACAACACTTGCAATAGCTACAGGCTAATTTTCATTGCAAATTCGCTTTTAGCGAATATCGAGCTATAAAACTTTTAGATGTGAGATAAAACGAAAAACTGCGAAAATGGGTGAGTTGGAACGTCTAATCAAAATACTTTTTTAATGTTTCGATTGGTGAAAAGCACTTTTTGATTTTGGACATGAATACTTTTACGATCTTAAGTAGAACTTGATCGTCTCATAAATAAAATGGACTTTGCTCGGATGTGAACGATCATATGTGAATACATATACAAAATTATTTTAAACAGCAACAGATTTTTTTCTAGAACACTCAACAATTTCTGTACGCTATTTCATAGCTTATAAGAAACCTTTTCCCATGGTAGCTCTTAAACAAGCACGATACATGCCTGTTCCTTTTGAAAAATCAATGAGTTTTAACAACAACGGAAAAAGTTATCGTTATTAACTTGCTTACACCAATTTAGATTATTACGTAAATTTATCTTTGCTACTAATCCATGCTGCTTGGATATGGTCTATTCATCGTATACATTATTAGCAAGACTGGTAAAGATCGAGTCAATCATCGTGCTTCATCTCATAACTCAAAGCAAATATTATCATTCTCGGGTACTGAAAAAGCGAAGACACGACGATGACAATAATCTAGTTTAAATGTTAGATCAATCTTAAATATGCTTTCATCGTTCCCCCACTGAATATAAAACCAAACAATATTATAGTATCTTTAGAATTGATATACATACATAGTTCGTACTGTGCTGATTGCGTGCCACGAAGAATGCTATTTATCGTATTGCTATTAGTAGCCATCGGAGATGTTGTTAGCATTTCAAGTCCAATTACACCGTTCACCTCCTATAGATATTCAACTGAACTGGAAAAGGGCGTAGCCCATCTCTGGTGGACAATAGATAATGGTGCAAAAGATATCACTTTCGAGTTGCACATGAAAACAACAGGATGGATAGCTTTAGGTATTAGTCCAGGTAGAACATCAATACCTTCGTGTATCCTATTTGTATAGCAAGTACTGTTTCTCTAGGCGGCGGAATGGAAGGTGCCGATATCGGTGTCGGATGGGTCGACACTGAGGGCAAAGTTCACTTTCAAGTACGATAAAGTTTTGTGCACATTGTGAATAAACATATTTAGACTATAGGATCGACATGGATTCGACTTCGTCAAACCTGTTATCGATAATACAACCGAGAATTAGCTTGCTCTACGTGGTCGTGAATCCAACGGATGGACTGCCATTCAATTCAGACGTCTCCTTGACACATGTGATCCTATGGATGTTGAAATTAAAGTAGAGTAAAATTGTTTTGTTATATTCCTCATTGATTATCTTGATTATAGTCTGGAACGAATGTCATCATCTATGCGTATGGTCTTACTGATCCAGTTGGTGATATCAATTACCATCAGAATCGCCGAGGCTCGCGCATGATTCCACTTCAATCGTATGCAAATCCACCAACCGAAAATAAGTTTACCGGTCTCGATTATTTCGAATTTCGTTTGAATAATGTCAATCAATCGCAGTACTATTCCATAATATTTTCATGTATCTCTTTGCCGTTTAGTATGCTGTTCCGTCCAATGACACGACCTATCATTGTAAAGTATACAAAGCTCCAGCTCGGTATTCAAGAAAACGTCATGCCATTGCCGTAATAATTCAATACTTATCTCTTCAGTTGTCTACAACTTTATCACTTTGCATAGCACAAAACAATGATCGATCNAAATAATGTGGATCTGGTTCATCATCTTGTGTTATATGAATGTGATCAAACAGTTAAATTTGATGATAATAATCTTCCAGACGGCGTATGCGATGACTATTACAGAGAATTTTCCCATTGCTTATCCAATACTGCTACTGTTTGGGCAGTAGGTGGTGAGGAGGTACGGTTGGATTCTACCTCAAAATTCATCAACAATTGCATCTAACTACATAGATTGTCGAATTTCCGACAGAAGCCGGTTATCCAGTTGGTGGCGATTTTGGCATCAAATATTACGTCATTGAGATGCACTATAATAATCCAAAATTGATACCAAGTATAAAAACTTATTTATCATAGAGGGATCACAGGTCATGGGATGTCGAATTTCTTTTGTACTAAGATCGCCGTGACAATACGGGTATTCGATTTTACATTGGCAAAGAACTTCGTCAGTATGACCTTGGCTATCTAGCATTCGGAACTAGTTCTAATGCGCTTGCTCTGACCATTCCACCGAAAGTCGATCAATTTACCGTCGATTCGTTTTGTCCGAGCGAATTCAGCAAAGTATCATACTATTTTCGATGGGATTTTCTGAAAGACTTTATCGCTATTCAAGAAATTTATGGAAGAATCTTTGTTTAGAATTTTCCGGAATCTGGTATTACTGTGGTTTCCGCACTCCTTCATGCGCATCTTCAAGGTAGTTTGAAGATAAATCGAAATATTATTTCCATCATGTATGCAAACAGGTCGCTCTCTTGGAACGAAATTGATTCGAAATAATACTGCGGTAGAATACCTTTTTAATGCTGAGAGATATGATTTCAACTACCAATTTGACAATCGACTGTCGGAACCAATTAAACTGTATCCGGTGAGAATTAAGGTCATCTAATTTATTTTGTAACTGCAGTTTGTGATTTTTTTCTTAGGGAGACGAGTTTGCTACACGATGCGTTTACAATACGATGAACAAGAACGAAGTTACACTGGTAAATTCGTTTCACATGTATCGATCTAAATATGGATTGATCTTTGCTAGGGCGGTCAACGGACAACAGATGAAATGTGCTCTCAGATATTCACGTACTATCCTCGCGTAAAGGATTTGTATGGATGTTTTTCAATGAATCACCCAGATGCATGGCAAGCCATAAGAAATCGAGTATCGTAAGTTCGAAGTCCGGTCGATTGAAGATGGATGTTTTATTTGTCGGTTGTTTAGCAACAATTTTAATAACACTGAAATGCTCGATTGGATAAAGAACATCGAATGGACGCCGACAGTAGCTGCTCAATGGCAAGAGTTCTATAATGATGCTTTACGCATGGTCATTTACAGTGCTGTAAACAATACGAAATCTGAAATTTTAGCTGCTCTGCCTAAATATAAAGACTTGCCAATAAAGTCGTGTCAAACGAAATCGATTTAGAATTCGAAAATAACTTGACCATTGAATTCTGCTATAACGATTCCTTCTGTTGTAAAAAAATTATTTTAGCTTCTTTTTTGATCTACAAAGCATGAATGTGAAATACACATAACAGAGTTCCGGATAGTCGACACACATGTAGGGTGTGAGCTTGTGGGTGTCGGATAGACATCGGCGTGACCGCCGTGAGTCACGGTCACGGTCAGTCACGGTCATTTTGAATGTATGACTTTTTATGTAAAAACCCGAAAGAGTCTCACTGTAATATATTTTCTAAGATCCAAAACCGACTAAAACTGGAGTATTCTTACCGAATTTCAATGAAGATCATTTAAGGCGGCCAGACAGACATAAAATTTTCCCGTTTTTTCGAATAAAAAAAGAATGCACGCTCAAATTTTTTTTATACATTACTTTCCACTGTAATGTCACCCAAACTCGAGATTTCACTCAACTTTTGGGAAAAATTTTAGTTTTCAGCGAAGAGCTTGCGTAAAATATATCCCAAGCGAACAGACATATCGATTTTTTTGGTTTCTACGAACAAAAACGGTGCAAACTCTCGCATGTTTTCTCTATATTATTTTGTAGCGTACTTTTCACGCCAATTGAACTTTTATTCTTTTTTTATAGCAAATTATCGAGTTTTCGGCAAAAAATTCGTATTAAATTTATGGAGCAATAAAAAATAATCACAAAAGTACGTCATAATTGTGAAACTGTACTAAAAAAATAGACAAAAGCTTCAGCTTCTATTAGACTTACGCTGGAAATGAATAAAGACAAAAAATTTGAGAGTTATTCCTTTTTTATTTGTAAAAACGAGAAAAGTCGATGTATCTTTCTGCTCGAATACGAGCAAAACAAAAGGAAGAGAGAAAATGTCTTAAAATATCAAGTTCTGCTCGAAAATTCAACGAAACCCGAGTTTTTGTGAAAATTGCGCTGAAAAGTGATATAGACAAAAACTCTGAGTTTCTTCTTGCTTTTTGCTCAGAAGAAAACTCAAAAAATCCACATGTGTATTTGCTTTGGTTCCTCTCTGATTGCAGTGGTTGTAAAACGCATTTTCTCGAATTTTGTATTAGAGCTCAAACTTTTGATGAAATTTCCGTGACTCACGGTCACGATTATTACGGTCAGGATCGTGACCGTGACCAAAAAAACGTGGTCACGCCGATGTCTAGTGTCGGATGACAATAGAAAATCGATAATACTTTTTTGAGCTACTTCGACCTGTTGTGATCATTTTGTTTTCTTCTTTCATGACATGAGGCATCCTCAACGTACATCTTCAGTCTTCGAAAAAAAGTTCACTCGAAAGCTAACACATTTTCATGTGATTGGCTAATGAAACGCGAGAAAAGAACTTGATTTGATTAATAATTTGTGGAGTTTCGTAATACGATATATAGCCAAATTATTCATTATGATTTTGCTTCGGTCAACATAGTTTCAGATTACAATATGTTATTGTAATCATATACTATCGAAACGCTAGTTATAAAATTATGAAATTAAGGGCAATGTTGATTCATCATACATCACTCTTCTGAATCATCTGAATAGAAGAGATATTTGTAACCCTGCCTTTGAAAAAATTTCACAAAATAAAAATTAATTTTACTACCGGAAAGCATCCTTTCCCAATGCTTGTTGTCATCCGAGTGCTCTACAGTATTCTTCCGATATATTTCTTTGCCTGGAGTAGTCAAAACTTTGATGAGTCGAAAATAGATATGCGAGTGCCTGGAATTCAATGACGACAGAAGAGTTGGAAATCAACACAGAAAGAACAAAAATGACATGTTTTACATTTTCGAGCGCTCGTCGTATCCACCGCATGGCTTTTATGTCTGTCTGAATGTAACGATTTTAGATACAAGAGATGCGTGTGCTGATGGTATTACACTTTATTTAACTCTTCAAATGATAAATCGCCCCGATTACATATAAAGCACACGCTTAAATACTCAACCATTTGAGAGAACGAAGAAGAAGGATAGATAAAGACAAATGTGAAGGATAGAAAGATAAAGGCAATATATGTGATGAGAAGAAATGGTACCATAAGGCCAAATACCATGTACAGGCCACACTCGAACGGAAGCGTTACACTCCCGCGTGGAATTTAGACGCTCTCCGCATTTATCGTTACATTGAATTATGTAATTAATACTGAGAATTTAGTAGCTAAATTTTTCCTCAAACACCCACGAATATTTATTAGATGGAACTGGAATTCGAATAACTAATCGACTAGGAAAGATGTCTAATTCATAAAAAGCTGACGATAAATTTAAGTTATTGAAAGCTGTGAATTACCCAGCGGAAAACCGTATTTCATAAATTTGATCTAGTCTTTCTAATTTTTCTCAAATTTAGTATGAAAAAGAATGGGAATCTATTTTTATCAATATTTCCGTTCTTGTAGTGCAACCGACTTTGAGCCAATCATAGTTCTCTCTGATCTCCATTGAATAAGGATGTTTTTAAATGTTAATGATTAAATTCAGTAATATCTGTTACATGCATTTATTTGATATTTATTATTCATGTAAGATAAAACTATGACAATACAGTAAAAACATACAAATGGACTTTTTTTTATTGATCCTTAAGTTGATAAGAAAAAACGAATAACGTATTGTGAGTATATATTGAGTATTTGATGGTTTATTATCTAAAGACTACAACAACAAAACATGAAAACTATATGGCCGATTTATTCTTTGCTACTTACTGCTATCAATGCTCAATCACTGTGTGACAAAGCATCATTTGTTGATCGAGCCGGATGGGGTGGACGAGAACCGACTTCGATAACAAACCTAACGAGAAAACCTTTCTCATTTTATGTCATTCATCATTCTTATGATCCACCAAAGTAGATATATATATATCCTACATAGAAAATAATTGAAGTAATTTTAATTATTTATAGTTGCTATGATGATACTTCGTGTATTGAACGAGTAAAACAGATTCAAGATCTCCATCAAACTACATTCGGATGGGCTGATGTTGGTTATCATTTTTTAGTTGGCGAAAATGGAAAAGTTTATGAAGGTCGAGGATGGAATCGTCAAGCTGCTCATTCACCCGGATGGAACGATGATGCATTCGGTAAGACATAAAAATTATATCTACTCTACGAAGTCTTATTTGTTTTTACTTTTTCAGGTATTTGTATTATGGGTGATTTTAGAACAGCACCTCCAAATGAAAAAGCATTAAATGCAGTACGTTCGTGGATTGATTGTGGTATTAAACATGGCCATGTCAAAGAGGATTATTATATTATTACTCATCGACAATCACAACGACCGGGTTATACGGAATGGTAATACTATTCATTTTTTCCCTTTCGCTATATGTATATATATACGCATATTTCGATTTAGCCCTGGCAATGGTACGATGGATGTTGTAAATAAATGGCCTCGATATTGTTCATTTCAAAATCCTGGTACACCGTTAGATGCAAATGAAACACTATTATCTCTTGCTAATAATTCCTGTGGAAAAGAGGTTCCATCTCCTTCATCTGCTTCAACATATTTTATTACGCCAGTGATTTTATTTTTTCTATTATTAATCTACTCTTTGTAAGCGAAATTTTATTTAACAAAATAACTTAAAAAACCGTAACCAGGACAAAAGGGTGTGTGTATGCGTGAAAATCTAATTACGTACCAATTGAAGCACTTTTGATCAAAACCTGTAATCAATTAAACGTAAAGAGTGTAGATAAGTAAATTTATATGTATGCAAAAAAAAACGTCATCTATTCCACCAAGTGTTTATGCATTCGATAGATTCAATATTGATGCAAAATTCTGTTCAACTTGTTGAATCGAATATATATGAATCAGTAAGGAATGTATTGTCGGTATTGAATAAAAGTAACTTAATTTTAAGGGAAATATATGTCATTATATCGTTCAATAGGTGTTCCACATTGAGTAGAGGTTAATCCTTCATTTTTAGATTTTGGTAATTTTTTAAAACAAACCTCACAAATAATTTTATGTCGACACGGTTGAAAACGACATTTTCTTAGATTATCCACGCATGTTACACACCGTTTCTTTTCAAGCTCTTTTATGCATTCTTGCAGTTTCATCTCTTTGAATAACTCTTTGGCATTTGTAATTGTGTCAGGGTGATGATAATATTTCATAGAGAAAGATGCCGAATGAATAAATATCCGCTACTGTACCATCATATACAGAGTCACGATTAATTTCTGGTGTCAAAGAAAAAGTTTCAATCATTGTTGAATTCATAACCCATTCCTTTCCTGCGCCAAAATCAGCTAAATAGCATTGATCATTGACATCCATTAATATGTTTTTAGCTTTTATATCACGACGTACCATATCATTTGCATGTAATATCAAGAGTGATTTGAAGTACACGATCAGGTTTTATCTTATTAATATTCTTCTAAATCCGAACCATATCTTGGCATAAGCATATACAAATCATGCATACCCTTCGAATACGTATCATACAGATATATGAGAGGTACAATATGTGGCATTCTAATTGTCGACATTTCATCAGCACTGTTTGGTCGATCAATTAAACGAAGTTATGTGATTTTTCGACGATAGTGATTCTTCAAATATTGTAAATAGAAGTAATCCTTTGATGATGATTTTAAATTTTTAGCAGCTAAATTTTTCTCTGTCGACCATTCAGCTGCATAAATAAGAAAATGTGTTCCTTTTCATAGCTTTTGTCATTATATTGTCATCAAACATTTTCGTTTATTTGCAATTCAATGTTGTAAATTCTCACTGTATAAATTTTTTTGAGCTTGAATTTTTAGAATTGAAAACGTACCCATGGAATCTATAATTTTATAATAGTTTTCTTCTCTTTTCAGAACTGATTCACTGATTGCTTTGTAATATTCCTTGTAGGGTAACGTTGAAAGGTCACAAAGCAAACGTGACATAGCTGATGGTGCCAACGGTAACTGATATAAAATATTTTCAATCCAATGACGTTGGATAATTTCATCAGAAGATACATCGATCAGAACTTGACATTCTGCTGTTGCGAGTAGTTCATTCCGTGCTCTATCCACTAGCATATCTCGTTTCACTTATGACTTCTTCTTGTGCGACGATTTCCATAAACTCGTTAATGTTATTTTTTACAACATCTTTCGTTTTCTTTTGTAATGGAACATCAAAAAGATCTAATTTTGACGCTCGTTCAATAATATTAGGTGCCTGCTGATCGAGATGTGGAAAAGGCTTATTTTCGATCATTCTTTTTGAAATTTTTGAAAAAAATGCGTACCTACAGCTTGGCATGTGCATCAAATTTTCCCCATTGTTCCGGGGTACGATAACTAGCTGAAATTGTAAAATTAAAAAAGTTTTCGATCCTATCTAAAACAGAATCAGCCATTTCGTAGACTTCTTTTACTTCAGCTTTCAAGGTGAATTTAACAATGCGTTGGCAAGCTCAGGTAATAATGAAAGTCCAATTATACTGTATATATATATATCGAAATTATCACATTCGCGAATACATTTTTCAATCGTTGCATCATTGTCTATCTTTGGCAGATTGTTGGCTAGTCCTATTGTTGAATAAAGAATTTGATAACGTTTTTTAAAACGTTCTCCAGGAAGAATTTCATGATATTTATCAACTGTAAGTTCATTTTTTTTGTCCCAGGATAACGCCAGCACCATTAAACAATGTTGTTATATCTTGTTTTTGTATTTAAATAAAATATGGTTGGCTGTTTAAGATCACCCAATGCGGCTCTAATCATCAGATTACATTCATTTACGTCTTTAGCGAATGCTGGATTTAAATATAAGAATACGTGTGGGTCGAACGAATTCTTGTAAATTTGTTTTTAATATTGACTGATCGTGAAATAATAAACCAGATGTATTGTAAATATCAATATTTAATTCGAGTATTTGGGTTGTTGCCAGTAAAATATTCGGCTAACGATATACTTTGTTCTTCTTCCGTATTCCCGTCGTATCCCTTGTTGAATTTGGGTCACAAAATGCCAACTGAATTCGTTCCTGTTTCGTGTTACTATTTAAAAATTAAAATTCAGTTGATAGTAAGGATTTATTGTATGAGTCTCCTATAAAACTATTCGTAGATAACTTCAGTATATCTTGTTGAAAGTCAAAATATGTACTGAGAAAATCATTTGTTAATCCTTCTATTGCATATTTAATGTGTCGATTAAATTCTATGATTTGTCTCATATTATTCGATTTTCTCGTTGATTATGGACGAGAGTATTTCGGAACTACATCTTCAGATAGTGTTGGTGTTGTCCCCGGTAATGCCATCAAATCTGTATAAATCAACGATAGTGAAAGTTCTTTACATGAAATCTAAAACATAAATTTTTCAAATTTAACTACAAGAAACAGAGTTCTGTGAAAACATCTTGAAAAAAGTAAAGAGTATGATCATCTTTGATCAGACTCATACTCTCTTATTGTGAACCTGGGTCTTTATCTAAACAGTTTTCAAATCATAAACATCATCTGCCGATGCTCAGTTTCTTATTAATTCTGTGTCTATGGACAAATTCATCGAGCGTTCTATTCGAGAAGAAATCACCTAATAAATATTCTTCATTTTCTTTGTAGAAAATACTTTTCAAATTGATATTTCCATGGTTAATATTTCAATGTTGTTTTCTAAACAGTCATATTTCGGAAAAAAACATAAAGACTATGATCTTCGTTTTCATAATGATACAATAAAGGAAGAAAATGTGAACAGTCTAATTGTGTTACTTTTCGATGATAATGAACTTCTAACTATTGTAAATTAGAAATATTATTTTTGAATTCTTTAACAACTAAGTCTTTCTTATCGATCCATACAGCTGAATAGAACTCACAAAAGTTTTCATCAGTAAGAAATATTGATTCCATCAAATTTACTTTCGGAACATGTTCATTGAAAGTCATTAAATCATGAAGATATTCTTGAGCAATATCTAGTTGATCCATAGTATTCACCGATAACTTTTTTTTTATCACACCCTGTCTTAATTTCATTTTCATTTCAAATATTTAGTTTATTTTTCTCCTTTGAATTCGATCCTCTATCCTCTTCGTCGATCTCAATAATATAGAATTAACATGATGTTGCATCGTCACCATTGAACAAGTGACTGAGAAACTGTTTTTGTGCATTAACTCAAAATTCGTTTGTATCGGCATGACTTAATAGTGATGTATCGAAAAGTGCTCGAGTCACTGAAGTATCTGCATACATGCTTGTAAATTGACTTACTTTCATTCGAATAATTTCATATTGTACAACAGTTCTTATATATTTTTGAATGTTTTCCACGTTCCCTTCATCAACAGCTCATCTGGAAATATTATCCATTTCATCATTTAATTCTTCATGTATCTTTGTTTTTTTTTTCTGAATGATTGATATACTTAAAGATATCATCTGACAGACGATGAGTCATTTCATTCCCAATGATATCTTCATCGTTAATAAAATGACTTGAATAGCAACACGTTATAACAAGAAACTATTTCATTTAATCGGAATATAATCATACAATGAATGACGTGATACATTCTTTTCATGGTGCTTCGGAGGAACGACCGAGAAAGCTTTGACAACTCATCAAACATAGAACATTCTGTTCGATACACAATAAATGCTCTTTAAAATTATCATCAATAGCAGCTCATTCTCATTGGATTAAATATATAACAAAAGCAACTGCAAACAATCTCAACGCTAATTGTATTCGTCGTAATTTCGTTCTTTGTTTCGCTGTCATAATACAATAAGTTTGATTGGGAATATTTTCATTCTACGTGTTGATATAAAAAATTCTTAATAAACAGCCGCTTGGAACATAGTCAAAAAAGTTAGTTTGCATTAGAATTTTTTTTATAAATGAATTAAAAATAAAAATTGTTTTATATGGAATAACTAGAATAAATTTTAATTTTACCGTGTGCTAATAGGATTTTTAGGTTTGATTAGAATTCTAGATTTTTGTGTATAAAATACTTTTCTATGAATTATATATGCAGAATTTGTTAAAAGCAATAAATAGATTTAAAAAAGTTATTGAGTAATTATAGAATAGTGTTCGCAATCTTTATTTACTATTTTTAAAAGATACATTATTTTTTCGTGACTACTCTAGCTTGACTGGTGCTCTTTTTTCCTAATAACTGTAAATTTGCTGCAAATATATTTAGATTTGAACAACGATGAATCAGATGAAACTGGAATCATTGTCCAACGATTTGTTACTTGATTTATTCGAATTACTCGATGTAGTCAATCTACTTCGTGCCTTTTCTGGTTTAAACGCTCGTTTTAATTCTCTCCTTTATGATGTTCGATCGTATCGCGTCGATCTACGCTCAATATCAAAAGAAGATTTTAATATTTTCTGCTCAACTTACCTTCATTTGATATCAAATCGTACAATTTATGTACGCCTCTCTGATGACGAAGATACGCCATTTCAATGTTCTCAGTTTCAATCGGTCGATCTTGGATTTCAACTTTTCGAAAATCTTCGTTCGTTGACATTCAACAGTATTAGTTCAGATCATAGTATTGATAAACACTTCTTTATAAAATGTTGTAAAAGTAATCACCTTACTCATTTAAAATTCGTCGATTGTAAATTATTCCACATTAAAATAGAAGATTTTCAAGATGCGATAGATCACATTTGGAGTCTACCCAAACTATCTCATCTATATTGGGATTTCTGGTTTAAATGTGGACGCCATTTTCGTATACCTACCTCAATCTCAACATCGTTAAAATGTTTAACCATTTGCAAAAATGACTGCTATTCATATGTTTTTCCATGCTTATTGGAAAAGATACCTTGTCTAGAAAAATTTTCCATGTCATCGGATAGTTATGATGATGATGATATTCCACTTTCACATAAATTCATACCATCACCACTAAACTTAAATATTAAAAAACTTACACTATTGTCAGTACGCTCATTACGTGTAATGACTGCTTTGTTTCAATTATTACCAAATATTACTCGTTTAAAAATCGAAGTCTACTCTATTACATTAGATGGACATCAATGGAAAGAAATGATCGTTAATTATTTACCTCAGCTGAAACATTTTCAATTTAAGATAAATTTTAATTTCGGTCTTTCGATTAATGATTCAACAAATGAAGAAAAAGTTGATCAATATCTATCTACATATCGTACACCATTTTGGATCGAACATCGTCAATGGTTTATTCGATGTCATTGGAGTCAATGGAATGGAGTTCTTGGAATTTGTGTTTATTCATTACCATATGCGTTCGATTCTTTTCATCTTTCTGACAATGTTTCTAATTATCATACAAAATCGACTTGTTCATCTGATATGTATTATTGCTATGATTCTGTTCGTTACATAGGATATAATCCATTGTTACTCAATAAAGAATCGTTTTCCTATATGCAACTCATCAATATCGAACAATTATCGCTTGAATTTCCAATTGATCAACACTTTTTCTCAATTATTCTCAATCTTGAAAATTTACTAGCACTTAATGTCACTATCACGAAGGAAAATGATCAATCGCAATTACAAACATTACTTGATCGTGCTCCTCGTTTATTCTCACTGTCATTTTCAAGTTCCATCTTAGCAGCTATGCCACCATATCCATATACAAGTTCATCAATACGTCGACTTGATTTAGAATGTTCTGATCCATTGCGACGTCATCATAGCTATGATAAGAAACAATGTATGGAATTAATTCAATCACCATTGGGCATTCAATGTCGAATACTGGTCATTAAAGTAGAGCACGATGTATCTATTTTAGAATTAATTTATGGTATGGAAAATCTTCGAACATTACATGTCTCCGACGATAATGATAAACGTAGCAATCCAAATGATCTTGTCGAAGTCTTAAAGCATTATTTACCATCAAACTGGACTATTACCAGACTATGTTATGGACATATCATTATTAAATCATGACTTTCTTCAATTTGTAAATTTAGTTAAACGAAAAAAAATTTTAAATAAAATGTAGAATAATTGTTTTAAATTCTTTTTATTTGGTGGACATGGGTGAAAAGAAAAAGAAACTAACTGTCTTGATGTTTTTTTTCTTATTTTGTTAACGAAGAGGAAAGAAAACATGCAAAGAAAGGTAATCTTATCGTCTCCTGTGTTGTTATTGAATTTAGACATAAACAATGGCAAGATTTTTTCTGAAGTGTGTCTCTCATCGCTAGTAATGTTAAATAGATTAAATTCGGCATATTTTATTTTAGATAACTATGCCAGAGAGATTTTATCACGCTGATCCTAATCGTGACAATAACTTTTGGGTTTATCCACGTCATAAACGGTTACAGAATTCTCGTTCGGATAGAAATGAAAGAACTAAAACGAGTAATTGTATTCCAATCATTGATTGCTCTCATAGATTCATCATGTCATACTAAGGTCATTTCAATATGATGAAGAATGTATAATGGCAACCTAGTCTTGTTTAAACAATCATATAAACACTATACGCTTCAAATATATCTCTTTATACTTGGTGATCATTCTAATTTTGTAACTTTTAAAGTTAAAATGCCACCCATTCTCATGATTTTATAAATACTTGCTATTATTTTGTTAAACAGAAATATAAAGTCGAAATAATTTCTTATAAACAATACGAACCATACTGACTGATAATGAAGTTCTTTAGCAGCTTGACGTGCTATGAATAAGAATCCACTAGCGTCAACATCAATTGGCATAATATTTGATACTGTTATTACGGCATCATTTTGGAGAATAGCTTTTAGTTGTGAACAAAGAAAAAGAAAGAAATTCGGCGAATTGAAATAACTCTTATAACTAACGGTTTTTATCTATTTGAACATCAACTTTCTTCACTTTTTTGCAGATAAACAGTATAATTTCATTCGTGTATGGATAAATATTATTCATATAGATTTGTCATTGGGGTACGGCGTGATCATAAACATAGGTGAAACCATCTTCGCCAATATCATTTTCAAATCAAAGATTTTCAGAAGATTCTACAGATCCAAGGGATCCACGAAATGAATTGATGGAAGTATGAACAGTAATCATTATATCATTTGTCGAATTTTATTTATTTTAATTTTCTTCTAAAGAACAACACAGGAAAATATTTATATAAGGATGTGAGATACTATCTCTGTCCATTTTATACATTGAAGAATAGATATTTTATTTCCAACGCCAATGACAATATGCATTAAAGATCGATACTTCCAATCTATTGAGATAAAAGTCGGGTTGAATTTCGGCGTAACGCATCAAGGCGAACAAAGGTACCTTGATTATGACCGAAGGTACGTAACATAAATGATATAGATAGAAAAATTCCATTGCATCGTAAAAAATACAATATTGAAAAAGAGTAACTAATAAGATGGGTGGAATCAATGACGCTTCGATTAACCAACGAAGAAAGTTCATATATGTTACTGCATAGTTACTATTCACTAATTGGAGCCATGTGTAGAGAAATGCGAAGAATACATAAACCACTATTAATTTCATTTCTCTTTTCAATACCATAATTGTTAATGAATATGTATCTAGATCATATACGTGTAACCAGTTGAGGGTGTGGGTGTGGGTGTGCTTGAAAAGATACGACACCATCACCTACTCCCACACACACACACACCCAACCCCAATTAGAATGAAGCACATTTTCCGCTAAGATAAATAACTTTGCAACATCGCTTCATGATTGTCATCACACCAAATTCACTCACATTCCTCAACTTCTATCATATAGTCATATCGATAGTCATTACACTAAATGGAGTGATAATTGTTATCTCATAGCAAGTATACTTGAGCTAGTGAAAAGATATCTAGTTCATCTGAGTTGAACACTCGTTGGGTATTATGACAGTTGATTCTCATTACCCCATGTTTAGGTATTATGACATCTATGGAAGCGACTTTATTTTTCGACAACAAAAAACTGTTATGCATTATAACAGGGACTATTACGGTTAAGATTTAAAAAATATTTACATTATATACATATTATAAGATGCTGATTTACAATTACCAAATTAAAGTTCATTGTATAAAAGCTATGAAAACATTTTTTGCTCTTGGAGATAAAAAAGCAATTCATTTTTGAATACTTATCAACTAGTTATTATGTATAAGATTTGACAGAGAAGTATATTTACAAGTTACTTGTAGAATCATATGAGTGTTTTCAAAATGTAACATCTTTCTGATATAAAACGAAAATTTAATATACATCCATTCAATGTTTAATTGATGATTGTATACCGAATATCGTCAATAGAAAAATGTCAAATTTTATCAAATTAGAAATTTTATTAGTACTATAGATAAGGTAGTGATTCTCACATATACATTGATTCTATCATGAGCCATAATACAAGATGATTCACTTGTTTTTGCTCGTTTTCTTTAGTTTGCTGTATTACTACGAAACATCAGAAGTATTTAAGCTCCATATGAATTGCTAAAACATTTATTACATGATCTGACCGTTAGGTATTTTCCTCACATTCTCCGAGTGATCATTACATATTGAACGAATGAATCTTTTAGCTTGATAGAGCATTCGTTTTTCTATCAAACAATCTAATTTTCGGCCATTTTATTCCTCAGAAAAAGTTCAATTAATGATTTTCGCCAAGTAAATTATAGTCGCCTAATTATTGCAACCTTTTCCATTAATATATAGAGTTGAATAGAGTAAAAGTTACTCTAATCACTCATTTAATTTTAATCAATTTTATTTATAGATAACTTCGAGATCATACAAATAGTATCGAAAATCTATTAGTACACAAGTGTCTGAAATTTCCATAGTAAAATTTAATTTTCTTCTCCCATTGAAAACAGCTTCATTAGGTACTTCGTTCAATCTTAAGCGGACGAATCTCTTCCATCAAGTTGCACTCCACACCCTCAAGATACTGTTTGACTTATTAGGGTCTTCTCAAGAATGTGTTTACACGATGACATTAAATAAATTATTTAGTAATCGATAGTATTTTTCTCATAGACTCTTTAATTCTCTTTTGAAATTCAATATTGAGCCACTTTCGAAAGTAAAATGAATAAAAATCACATCAGTATGTGAATTATGTTGTTCTTGATTTTCTCGGCGTGGATATATAAATTTACTAAGATACAATTAAAGTAGTATTTCATTTTTACTGATATTAAAACAAAAAACTGGTTAAGAAAAAAAAATCTAAGTAAATTTGAATTTATTTTTTATTGAGCTTCGATTTTAAATTTATATTGAAAACGTTGTCTCTCGTACGATGTTATCAAGTCTTCTTGCACATTTGTCGCGAAAATCTAGTGAAAAATAATAAAGTATTCCATTCAACGAAAATTCATAACCATTTTCGGCTCTTACTTCTTCTAATAAGGTAGACAAATTGAAATATCTCAACCTAAAGCAATTTTAATGTTTCCAAATAGTACCGTACAAACAACTGAATCTGAGTTTTTACTGACAGCTTGAGATCTTACACGATGTATACGTGACGTTTATCGTTGAGTAAATTCATTTTTACAGCTCCGAATGACAAATTCCTAATTGGAGCTTTTCTTTCACAAAGTCCTGCTATTGTTATTTCTTTTTTTCAAAAATCAAAAGAATGATAGTGGAAAACAACAATATTCATTATTTTTACTTGAATCCATCAGCTATTGATCGATTAAAAAGTTCTAAAGAAATTTTTTAATGACCATTTGTGTTACCAACATGACAGATAAAGCGAACATTTTAGTTATTTCATTTTCTACCGCTAATTATTGAGTCATTATAGTAGCTAGAAATTGTTTTTTTTTATCAATCGATAGAGAAATTATTTCTCTTGCCAATTGTGTTAGAAAAAAGGTTTTTACTTTATAAGATCATTGAGATATAAGAAATGGAACAAGCACATCTATTAAGACCGTTCGCTTTACCAACATAGACTCTAACTTACGATAGAAAATACTAAGAAGAACATGGCGTATATTCTATTGAGATACTAAAAGGATAACTCCCTTTTTTGCTAACTGAATTTCAAGTTGAATGAACTCATATATAAGAAAAGAAGAGAAACTCTTAAGCTGATATACTTTCATCCAATCGAAAAATGTTATAATATTCTGTATATAAATTCTAATTAAGGAAAATCAGCATCGATGCGTCAGTTTAGTCTTAATGACAGTAACACCATTTAAGATGTGCACAAAGTGAAGAGATCAATGTTTTTTTTATCAATCCATTCTTCTTTCTCAGTAATCGCATGACACCATCCTTTTCACTGCGGGGAAACTGCTTAACGTTGTTTATTGACAGATGGTGTGTCATATTATATTAGTCATAAAGAAAGAAAAAACCAAACGCGTAGATAATAAAAGCCGCATGTTTGTCATATAAAAGAGCAACGACATCAGAATTAGTATTCTTTATTTTCAACGAAAATGGTCTTCGATACAATTCTCTACGATTTACTTGAAGTCGAGCCGAATGCGACACAAAAAGATATTTCAAAAGTAGGTTTATTCAAATAATATCTGATTGATGGGAATTTTAATTTTAATCGTTGAGCTATATATTCGATGCTAAAACCCATTTACCAGTGAGATTTCATTTCTATTTATTAGGCTGTCAAAATAAAATCATTGGAACATCATCCAGACCGTGGTGGAAATCACGAAATGGTAAATATAGTCACATTTTAGCATCCATTAAAACTGTTTTCTTCACCATGTAGATGCAAAAAATCAATGCAGCAAGACAAATATTGACCGATCCAGAAAAACGAGAATTGTACGATCGAATCGGATGGGAAAAAATGCAATCACATATTGACGACAGTGACTTTCCGATTCCAGGATTTGCTGAAAATCGTAAGTTGCTCGATAAAGAATCAGATCAGTTTCTAGATGAATATGCTTGTTTATTTTCAGTTTTTGATATATTCAAACAGAAAAAAGAGAGCTATATTAAACATTCATTAAAGTATGTAAACAAATTGATTTTTGTTTTCTTTAAATAAGATTTTCCTTTTTCAGAGTATCTCTCGAAGAATTGTATTCGGGTGCTACACGAACAGTGTCCATTGATCGCAATATTGTTTGTGTCGAATGTAATGGGTATGTTCGGATATATTTTCTAGGCATCGATTATCATTTTCTACGGTTTCTTCTATTCATAGAACTGGTTGTCGTGATGGGGTCTCATGCGTGTGTAACAATTGTGAAGGAACAGGAGTTGAAACACTAATTCATGAAATGGGTCCAATGATTCAACACATACGATGCGCGTGTTCGTTGTGTAATGGTGATGGTCAAATCATTCATCCTGAAAATCGCTGCAAAACTTGTGATGGCAAAAAATTATGTCAACAGAAGAAGGAATTGGTTGTACATATTGCACATGGAAGTCAACATAGAGAAGCGATCAAATTTATTGGTGAAGGAAATCAAACCGTAAGTTGTTTAAAAATGTCCTTTTTGCTATTTTCGGATTATTTTCTATTAGCCAAATGGTGAAACCGGTACAGTATATGTTATTCTCGAACAAGAACCACATGCAACTTTCGCTCGAAAAGATGATGATTTAATAATGAATATGGAAATCAATCTTACTGAATCATTGTGTGGATTTCAACGTACAATTACACTATTGGATGGACACAATATTCTTATCAATCATCCTCGTGGCAAACCAATTGTACCCGATAGTTATCGTTGTTTAAAAGGTTATGGTATGCCAAACAGACATACACACACAAATGGTGATGTGATTATTCATTTTAATGTAAAATTTCCTGAAGAGAATTTCATTCAAACTGAAAATCAATTGAAAGTAAGTTGTTTATCAGCGAGCAACTTATGGTAAATTCTAAATGAATTTCTTTTTCTTTATCTAGCAATTGGAAGAAATTCTTCCGCCAAGAATGGGTATGAAATTGGAAAGTGCAGAACATTATGAAGAAGTCAAAATGATGGACTATGATTCGTTTGAAGAGAACTCTCATCATGGTGATCCGGACGTCGATGGAGAACCAGCTGGTGTCCAATGTACAACACAATAGATCGATGACAAATTTTTCTCATTTTTAAATGCGTGAATACAAATCATCTCGATTGATGAATATCTTTTATATTGATATTTCTTTGGATATTGAATAAATTCATGAGCTGATCCAGCAATCTTTTCCGAAAGTACATAACTAGAGAGGACTCGGAGCAAAACGCCTAGCGGAAAAAGAACTGTTATAAAATTATAAGGAGAATCAATGCAAATCAGTTGATAAGTTGAACGAACAAGAAGCGAGAACGAAAATGAAGTGTATTATAACTGCCGTAAAGATCATATCTTCAGTATGAAAGTTTATTTGTTGAAGAAGAGTGTATGAGCTTTCGGTATCCTACTGGAATCATCATCAGGCACAATAGAATGCCTAATATTATGTCTGATGATGCCCCAGTGAAAAATATCCGCTGATTTCAATCAAATTATTGTGCAGCAAAATCCAATCCACAATCGGATTGATAATTTTGATTATAATGGAACACCATTTAACCTAAATTTAATGCTATTGCCAGCCTAGTGAAAATTAGTTTAACTGAAATCGGATTGTTTTCCAGTAAAATCCAGATTGTCAATCGATTGATACTTCGGATTGTGCTACAGAACAATCAGATTTTAATCAAACTAATTTCCACTGGGCTAGCGATAAGCATCACGTGTGGGTTCAATGGTGATCGATTATAATCAAAATTATCAATCCGATTGTGGATTGGAGTTTGTTGCCCAATAATTTGATTGAAATCAGCGAATATTTTTCACTGGGTGATTCCAGTTGGATACCGAAAGCTCATACGCTCTTCTTCGACAAATAAACTTTCATACTGAAGGTATGATCTTTACGGCAGTAATACACTTCATTCTCGCTCTAATTATATTCACTGTCAAACAGTCCCATATAAAAAGCGAGAAAATTTTATTTTGTAGATATTATTCTGTTCGTTAAGATGTGATCATATATGAAGAAAAAAAGCATGACTCACTTATATTTTTTCCTCACATGGCGAAATAAATTGTAAGAATACCGTGGGCCATGAATGCTATGATTTTGAGGGTGTGGGTGTGACTCTTTTCGTTTTCAAAATACCCACACCCTGACTTCCAATGAGTTATGTGTGAATAGATTAATAACACATGACATGAATTCATCAAGCAGTTCTTTTCCTGAATTCATTTAAAAAGAAAAATCTATAAATATTTCATACCGATATCGTCAGTTCTTTTTCAATGCAAGCGATAAGTAAAAGGTACACATTATATTTTTTATTTATAACTTTTTCTTTTCTTCGTTCGTTCGTTTTCTTTGATAGTATTGCTATGATTGAGAATTTCAACTGATTTTAATTTCTCTTTATTAAAAATAACGTAACGATTACACAATGTACAGAAAGTCAACAAAGATTTCAACATTAGTATGTAACGTCTAATATGAAGATAGCGATATCGTTGTTTTTCACTTTTATTCATGTGTTTGACTTACTTGCTGATGGCGCAATATATCCGTATGGACGTCATTGCAGTCGGTATTTTCTCCTTTCGTCAAGTTATCATTGTATATAAATAGATATGTGCGTTTGTTTCATAGTTTATTTCGATGTAGATGACTTCTACCACATGTATCGTACATTCTCATAAGAATGTATCTAAATTTCACACTGCCACTAAACAACTTCGTCTTGAAAACTGGTTTCCTGCTGATGTTTATCAACAGTTGCCCAACAAATGTTGTTCGTGTAATGGAAAGCGAGGTAAATTTCATGAATTAATACATTTGTGAATGCACTTGGAGCAGTATATATTCGTTTTGAATTACTAGTTTCTATGCGTGCTTTTCAATTTAGGTTTGAAGACAATCGATCTGGAAGTACTACGTAAAATATGTGACGACATAATGCTGTCAACGGCTTCTACACTCAAATTTCGATTTTCATCAAATATGAGCGAGTTTGTTAAATTAATGAAGTCAAAAAAGCGTATATGTTATCTAATTGCTATCTACATATTTAGATTAGTATCAATGGAAGCATCGGAAGACAATTCTGATGAATTAGACGAGAAAATACCACAAAAATCGAATTCGACAACTAATACTGAGTATACCAGGTCGCCAGTTCCGAGGCTCGGCTCCGTAAATTTCCGACCGATATTCGTCGGAGGATACCCGAGACTTCCGATGCATTACGGCCATCGGAATCCTGCCTCTATGTTCCGGTCACGTCCGACGTTTTACAATCCGTATCACTCGACAACTCTTGACCTGGATACAGAAGACCAGCATAAATCGTCCAAGAAAGGAATTATAAAACAAGACTTCTCAAAAGGTACGTCACTTATCTAATAGGGATGAAAATGTGGCAAAATTTGAAAGTATATTCTGGAATAAAATATTAAAAATGCCCATGATAAATGCGAACAAGTCACATAGTCGCTATTTTATTTTCCCTTTTGCTGCTGTCCATTATGAATATAGATATTTTAGTATCGTCGTTGTTCTATTGATAATGCTCATAGAAATTAAGATCAGTCAAGTACTAATTCGCCTATTGTTGCTTGTTTTCAGTAGTACAAGAAAGAAGTCATTATTCTTGTTTTTTTCTAAATTTAATTGTAATTTTATCTGAAGCATTTTCACTAGAGCAATTAATAATACAATAACATAGATGAAATAGTAACTATCCACCAATATGTCCAAAATCTAGACTGATCGACTGGCAATTTTATCTTTTTCTCATAGAGATTTCGCTGTACAGAGTAAAAAAGAAGAGTTGATCAACTTGAAAAATGTTTTCTTTTTTCTCAATATCGAGTAGATAAAAATGAAATTTAATTATTCGATTTCGTTCATACAATAAAAGAAGTCTGGAAGAATTCTGATTCATGTAACAGATTATTTTAACTACTTCTATTACATGGATTCCAAAAAAGACTGATACAGTTGTCATGTTTGTGATTATTCGTAACTGTGAAGCCCTTACTTGTTACCTTGGCCGCTTTCGTTCTTTTACTCTATCATAAATTTCCATTATAGTTTTAGAAAACTTCAAAGTTACAACAGCAAACGATGGATGTATTGTACACAATTCTAAATATCAATCGAAATTCAATTGTGCTGTTAATTTACTGCGANTAAATATCATTGCTAAACAGGCTTCTGATTTATCATGACCTTCTTAACGTATTTTGTTTTAGTTTATTTATAATTTCAAACAATAATATGCTCATTTTCCATTTAGGTATGAATATAATTGATCTGAATGTATTAAGTGGTGTATGTGATGAAATCGAATCAGAACGAGTCAACAAACCAGTATTAAAGAAACATTTTTATTTATTGACTCTTTCATTTGAACCGAACATATCTCGTCATGTACGTCGAGCAAGAACTGGTCGTTTTATTGGAAAAGGAGGTGAAAATGTTCGTGCTATGCAAGACAAGCACAATGTTTGTCTACAACTTATCGACAGATCCTCTAATGAAAAGCGTTGTCAACGTCTCGATGAACTAAAAAAAATTGATGAAAAAGAAGATAACAAAAACACGGATGACCTCTACTTATTAGTTACGAGCAAAACAAAATCGATAACAAATACAATTCCCATTGAAGAGATCGAACAAGAAATAACTCAGAAATGGAAAGAGATAAATACTAACTATGCTCCTGCATCAAAATCTAGTTTCAATCGTACTAAGCCACGTAAGCAAGGCCCTGCGTCGATAGCATCAATTGAGCCAATAGCCGATAACCGTTGGAATACAAAGCAACATCGTCATCGACATTAGATTCATTTAAAAAGGAATAGATATGCAATACAAAATGCCTTACCACTGAAAAACCAAATAGAATCCTTGCCTTTATTCAAAACTGTTTAAAAATTGTCAGCAGCTATTCATTATTGAAAATAAAGAATTACATTAGTCATCCATGAATAAATAGATTTTTGATGAGTTTTGAGTAAAATAAAGGACGGGACCCATAAGAACATGACTCAACCCATCACACTTTTTATATTGTAATACCGTTAAATCTTACACAAATTGAAAGAAAAAAAATTGTCAAACATTTTAATATGAAATTCAAGATACTTTAGTTTCGGTGTGTAGATGTAGATGAGAAGAGGAATTGTATGCGCACACCCCAACCTTTTCTGGGTACGATGTCGTGGTTATTATTTTTCAACAATATTACATGGCTCAATCTGATAGAGTCAAGTTGTAGTAAATGCTTTCATGATGTAGTGCATATACTTTTGTTGAGTTATGGTGGCATAGTTCATCGCTGCAGCATTCGACTACAGATTGATAGGTCGCTGATTCGAACTTAGATGTTGCTCAATCAATTACATTCTCTGTTTCTTTCATTTTTTTTTCACTCACTCAGCTGTACAATTAGTAGTCTGATTCCGAAATCCTTGGATAATCTGACGGTGTTATCTCAGTGAATTATCTTTAAATCAAATCACTGAGCGAATTCAACAGTCAAATAACCGAATCCGGTCACAACGGTTACATGAAACTAATTCAATTATAGTTCAAGTTTTAACTCGCGCCATATGTTTGCCATATAGAGGATGGTGATGCTAATATGTACCACATCTTTGTTTTCGATTGCAGAACTACAATAAACTAGGATCAATGACTCTGGTAGAAAGAACGATGACACTGCATAGATAGAATTAATTTCACGCATGCAGTGCTCCAGTATTATTGATCCGATCCTCGCGTATCATAATCTAGATCATGATGTATCTGACCGCATCATTGAAATCGACAAAACTTGATCATCCAAAATTCGGATAAGATTAAACGCATACATGAACTTTTGTGAAACACGATCTGAAAGGAGTGTTGAAGTGTATATAGGTAGAAATTTGGAC
>OENM01000995.1:34405-48965 GCA_900239745.1 Rotaria magnacalcarata
ATGACAGACGGTTTCCAAAAACCATCACAGACAATGACAGACGCGCACGTGACTATCACAGACCATGACAGACGGTTTCCAAAAACCATCACAGACCATGACAGACAGCTTCTGAAAACCATCACAGACCGTGATGTGCGGCTTCTAAAGACCATCAGAAAGTGTGACAGAAGGTCTTGAGAGGCCATCAAAGACTACGACAGATAGTCTTCACAAGCTTCCACAGAATAATAGATAGGGTTCAGACGTAGCACAGCCCGTTACAGACCATCTTCGAGTCTAGCACAAATCAGTATACGCAACGACCAAGAAACTTTCTCACAAAATCAATAAAAACTTCATAGCGCAGACCCTTTTTATGGGATTGAGAGCAGTGGGTATATCGTGTTTCACATTTTTAATCCCAAAGGGATTGCGCTAACAGCTTTTTTTCTAAAACTTTCAAAAAGTACTGAGAACATTTCAAGACTAATCGAATGACAAGAATCTACTAGATCATTCATCTTCTAATATGTTGGTCTACTTTGGCGAAACGCCAAAGAGAGTATGCCGAATGGCGTATTCTTTGTCAGACAGACATTCTCGAGGTGGAATGAACACATTTGGATCACTAATACCGCCAGAAATATCGTAGAATGACTCATGACTTGTACCGTATTTTGGATGTATAGACGTGTGAGAGACTGGAAGACAGGTTTCATAAGTCCACGTGCCAATATAGTTGACAGTGTCATTCGATGGCGTCGTGTAACTACCACCCCTATCCACAAGTAACAACCTACATTGAATGAAAACGGAATCGGTTAACTCACCACATAGTAATAAGCAGACTGGTACTCGGTGAGGCAGAAGAGCCTATGTATGCTTCACCGTACGAGTGAGCATCTGGCCGGATAGAGAAGTCACGCCATGGTCGTGTGAGTGGAAGACGTGAGCAATTACGTGCCGTCAAGTTGATCACAAATTCGAGACGAACTTGAAATAAGGCGATAGTCTCGTAGTAATAGTCATCACCAACAACAACTTGTTCGATGAATCGTTCACGTTGATACACTGAATCGTAGCTCAACTTGCCTTGTACGGTAATGTTCTCATTGTTAATATGACTGATGATACGTGCTTCCCATTGAGATGGAGATGTACATGGTCGTGGTTGTGGAGCGACCACAAGACCAACCAAGAACAGAAGCACAATCGGGAGCATTTATATATTTGAGAGAGAGTAAAAAGACAAACTGTTGACGATAATGAATCAGTTGCTCTTTATATCTATATTTATATGTAACTTACATGCCGCGATAGGATCTATTATCAAAGATGTCTTCAAAAGTCCAGAGAGAAAAGGTCTAGTGCAAATATTCTTTCTATCAGCAAGACGATACGCGCAAGAAACGGTGTGAGAACGAGTGGGTATGAAGGGGAGATGTGAATGCACGTGTAGGTGTGGTTGTTGGTTATCGTTTATCATTATCTACACCCATATCCTCACTCACACTCCACAGAACATGAACGAAATATAATATTCTGTAGATACGATGGGTAGAAAGTACAATATAACAAATAAATTTTTTTTTCTCAGCTTTATTATGCCATCTCCAACTACAGGAACAATGATGATAAATATTGATGATAAAAGATTGGCAATTGTGATTGCAGCTACTGGTGAAAAATTGATGAAAAATTNGACCAGTTGTACCGAATCTGATACATCACAGAATAGGTTTATGTATATATCAATACCTAGACTCGTATATTCGAGATTACATGAGTATAAAAACGCAGTAACATAGTTATAAATATATTCATTTTGCAATTTCATATTCTTTTTCGACAGCATCATCATTGGAACCATTAGATAAAGAGAATCAAACTCAGTCACAACATGATCTTTCTACTATGCTTACATTATGGAACTTAGTAGCTAATTTAATTCAAACAAATGATTAAAAAGATGATGAACAGGATATTGTGATTTATGTTGAAGGAGATAATAGTGAGCTAATTATCAATGATAATTTCGTAGTTAGTGTACAAAGTATCATTAAAACAAATTTCTATATATTTGATAAAACATATTTACCATCTGACCAAAACAATCAAGCTACAATCGATTCAATGATCATCGTTCAAAAACATGCCCTCTTAGCCGCACGGAAGTGGTATGAGCACAATTTGAATATAGCAACTAGATTGATCACAATTGACCATTTATTTTGTGCTAAACCTATTGCTATATATTCATCGATATCTTCTCAACAAAAGATGGTTGCAACAATTAATTATGCTTTTCGATTTTAATATTTTCCCATTATCAGCTCTAACAGATAAACATTCTGTTTCAGGACAAACGTATGTACATTAATCTTAAATATCATTTAATTATAGTTTTTGCATTGTATTTTTTCTATAGAGGTATCCTTAAAAATAGACCTGCATTAGGTGAACAAGCATTGCAGGAGTTGATAAACGATAGTTTATTAAATTCTCACTCTTTTGCTAGTTCATCAGTGTTTTATTGATTAAGTTGAGTGTACAACAAGATGGAATAGACAATCATCGTGCGTCTTCGGGGTGTGGGTGCGGAAGGTTTTTAAACAAGCATATACACACACATACTCACACTCCTTAATCTTTTGAAAAACGTTTCAAACATTATCTTTCTTTCTATACAAATTGAAATGTTTGAAAACGTAATATGGTCTTATCGACAACAAGCAAACAACGGGAAAATGGCTGTTTCCATGTAATGTTAATAGTTTCTTCGTTTCTTCACTTAAACAAAAACTTTTTTTTTACTAAATGATTGGCCTGTTAATTAAATATTTAAATTAAAAGTTATACAAAATACGCATGCACCCATCAATTTATAGTCTTAAAAATTTACCATAATATTATGATTGAATATAAGGATGAGGATGTGTGAGTGTGGTACGTAAGATAAAGTTAGATTCAAAGTTTAAATATGATGCTTCTTCTTTACTTATGAGGCTCATAAAACTTGCAAAAGTAGGAGATCTCGAGTCTGACTGATTCAGACAAACAAACAAGCAGATACGCGCACATGTTTTATTATTGTAACAACGTTTCTCTCAGAAAAGAGAATAATAAAATTTTGTCATGTTACTATGTACCTATTCATTTTTAAGATATCTGATGAGTATTTTAAGAAAATATGAAACGTTATATACTGGATTGAATCTATTTCACTTGAGTGTTTAATATATCCTCATCCTTAGATCTCCTCACCAATTCCTTTACTAGTTAAACAAACTTCTAACCAGAGAAAAACCATTAAGTCTTCTTTTACCATGTTTATCTTAGCAAAGACTCCTACGATAAAAAAAAATGAGAAAAAAAACAGATTCAACAACAGAATAGAAAAACTACTTCCATAGGAACGAGCTGATCAAGGCGACAGAGAAGCTCTACTCTTTCGCAGTATTGAAGTTGTAACACAAGTTTGAATTACTTCTCTAACATAGAAAAACTGAAATCAAGCAATCATCATGAGTAATACTTTTAATAATTCAGCGATGATTGTTAATCTGATATTAAGCACATTTCCTGCTGATCAGATCAATCTTCAACCATACTGGATTGCCGTCCTTGGACTGCTCGTCTCACAATTCTTCCAACGAATATGGCATCAATTCAAACATCACACATGGTTCATAACCCTTGAGATAGCTGGTCTGATACTGATCTTTCAACAGCGCTTATCAAATCAGAGTACAAAAGAGAAGTGGGCTTCTGCTGTCACAGTCCAGCCGAATAATAGTGGTAGGACGATTAACACGAGATTAAGCATAAAAAAAATGAATAAATCTTAATGAGTATTCCTCTTCGAATGAGTATCGCAGCTTCGTTGTTTCTGTTTTGTGTTTAAAGAATCGATTCTTTAGAATAACGCCTACGAGCTAATCTAGATAGACCCACTTCACATTAGATTCAACTGAAAATTCTACAACGATATTAGGATTATCTTGAATTTGATCGAAAGGAAAAATGTCGAAAGTTAAAGATGTCGAAGCTGAGGTGATACTTCCATACATTTTTTTTCTTTGTGAAAATGAATCAGTCAGGAGACTTGATTAAAACAAAACGTTTATTATTAAAAGAAGAAGACTGAAAGACAGCCTAAAAGGTTTCTGGGAATGATAGTTGATCCATCTTTAAATAATGTTCTATCTGCTTNCCTAATTATTCTTCATCTCGGTCGTAATTCTTTTTGCTCAACTGGTAATCCATCTTTATGAACAATGATCAACTTGCCAACATCTGTTCTCAACAACGAATGTCTTCTCCATCACCATTTATCAATTACATTATTAACAGAATTTCTTTTTCTTTTTCATGTAAACCCATATATCAATTCGTTTCATACTTGTTCTCTTATTCTAAAACATTTTTCATTTGTATTTATCTGTAGTTTGCTTACTAGTAGTTGGTTTTATCCTTTCTGTTTTTCTCTCATATACTCGTGCAGGAGCACTCGCAGCGCGACGGTGGGGTGTGTGATGGATTGATCTGTCATAAAAATCATCGCTGGGGGGTAGCACCTCTCTTTATCATTATTCTCTTCCTTTCGTTGTTCTCTGTCTCTCTCTTTCGTGCGCACATATAAATACCCTTGTTCAATTGTTGTTCACCAGTCATTCTTGACTCATCTCTCCTCTTCTATCCTCTTTCCCCCTTTTCACTGTAATCCTTCCATAAGTATATGAAAGAATAAACACAAGTAACTCAAATCCGTTACAATACTCTCGAAGACATGAAAATGTCGATTTGTCTAGAATATTATATCTCACGATGCTTCTAGCTGTTGCATAATCTAGGGTTAAAATATGAAAACTATAATGTAGAATGCCTTTCTCGAGACCACATTAGATTCAACCGAAAATTCTACAACAATATTAGGATTATCTTGAATTTGATCGAAAGGAAAAATGTCGAAAAGAAAAATATCAAAAGTTAAAGATGTCGCAGCTGAGGTGATACTTCCATACATTTTTTTTCTTTGTGAAAATGAATCAGCCAGTAGACTTGATTAAAAAAAAACGTTTATTATTAAAAGAAGAAGACTGAAAGACAGCCCAAAAGGTTTTTAGGAATGATAGTTGATCCATCTTTAAATAATGTTCTATCTGCTTGATTAAAACTTCCTTTTTTTTACCACAATTAAAGATAAACGTTTAAAGAGTTCACATGCTGTAATGAGATAATTGCTATATCTATCATACAACGTGTTTATTCGACTTTGTAATGCTGTTGTCCTTGTGTCTGTCGGTTTCGATGCACCAGATGGTCATTCAAGTTTATACCTTCTTTTTTCGAATTAATGAAATATCAATCATCGTTGATGATAGATATTGAATCAGAGGGGGACTCTCACTTTTATTTTGTTTCTCGAATAATCAATGATTGAAGATTCTTATTCGCATTCTTCTTTGTTCATTTCTTAGTACGGAATGAACAATAGTGTGATAGACGAATGATAAATTTATAATAAGATGAGTCAATATTCGTCGTGAAATAATGACATCTTCATCACACACCTTTCCAAACAGTCTTCATTTAAATTTCCCTTTTTTTACAACAAAGTTTTATTTCAATGTTCGTATTTTCGACATTCTTAATTCCGACCAAATTCAAGTTTACCGATATTAGAACATATATGAGTGAATCATTCTGTCATTTCGACGAGTCTCATTCAAAGCATGACAACATGGTTTTCAGTTTTGAATTTCACATTTCAACGAAAGGAAAATCTAGAAAAAAAACTCAGGATTATTTCTCTGTGAGATATAACATATCAAATATAATAGGATTGTATGAAAATCCATCCACAATGAGGCTTTCATTTATGAAGAAAAACGCTACTTTCTGCATAGTGACATTTAGTAATTTTCTTTCTACGTATACTGAATAGTGGGAAATATTTCTAATAGATAGTCTGTCGATAATCTAAGTTTAAATACTGGCGTTGAAGATCTAATCATTCCAAGATCTTTGAACTGATTTAAAACAGTGTTCCACAATCACGTTAGTGACGCTAGTTCAACATGAATAAATTTGGTAGTAACAATTATTGAATATATTCTTTTCCAAATCTCACTATGGTTCTTCGCTTCTCTCTGAAATAATATTCTAAAGGCGAGCATTATCTATCAGCGGAATAGGCCAAAAGTTTTGAATATTACTATCGGATATTCGCATATTCTCGTTAAGTTTTCACCAATTTTAAGGTCTAGTGGCATTCTCCAAGAGAAAATCAAGTTTAGAGAATCAGGATGATACTTAGCATTCATGATCTAGTGTTTCGCCCTTCATTAATTCACTAATGATTTACATAACTTGTTGAAAAAAGNTTTTTCTCTTACATTGTACGTTGTCAATAGGGGGAACAAATGGTGGCTTGCAAAGCGATAGAGAGCGTCTCCAAAAGTTACGTAGTATGCTTGTTGTCGATTTTTTCGATGCCATCAGCTGTTTCATGACATTCGGTCATGCTGTCTGGTATTGTGTAATTCAGTCGACATGTAGCAACTCGTCATCGTCAATAGCAACACCCTGGAACTGCTACAATGCTCTTGGTTATCGTCTATTCAACTACATTTTTGTTTCATACTTTAGTACACTATTGGACTGTGCTTACAAAGCATACGTACTAGGCTTTTCCGAAATCATAAAAACCGATGCTAAGCGAGGCAGCTTCTCCTGGATAATGCATTACGCTACGTTGATTGTTATAGCTCTGTCACTTATATTCACGACTTGCATCCTGTTGCCTTTTGTTCTTACAAATCTTTTGCCAATGCTGGTCATCTACATTTGGATGTGCATAGTCTATATTGGATTTTGTATTTATATTACTGTTTCTGGTTTCAAAGCTTACAAAAACATAAAAGAATTACCAGCTAAAATTAGTAAACAAGACGATGCTGCAAATAAGGATTCAGGCCAACTAGAATTTTGTTCCTTTATGTTTACTTCTAAGGAAATACCACATGTGGGATTAGCTATGCTGTTAGCACTTGTAATATCAACATTCCCAATTCTTCTATCAATTTTGTTCAACTTTTCACAATTTTTCTACTATGGTGAATCCTACTTGAAATCAATTAATGATGATTATATCTCGCGCGATACATCGAATTATTTTAATCTACTTAAAAGTTCAACGCAACAAATTTTGCACATGGTATTGAACTTTCTATAAGAATGATGCCTTTAATAAACAGTTCATATTTCAAACCTTAACGAATAAAAGTGAAAATCATCTGCCGATTATACAACGACTAAATCGCATTTTAAGGCATCTAACATGTTCATTATTACAGAATCATTGATTTAATTGGATTTCTGATCGAAACGGTTCTTATTTTATTAGATACTAGAGGTGTGGGTGTGGGTGTGGGTCTTTAGAAAAAAAGATGGGTACTCACACTCTCAAAATTTTGTTATATTTTTTACGTATAGATATTTAAAGTTTCAGAAATTTTAAGCACAAAATCAAACAAGAAAATTAAGAATCACAGTGAACAGAATCTATGACATCAATAGTTCTATCGTCATATAAAGTAATCTTCATGTTCGGTCGAAATCTACAATTTTCATGGACATATCCACGTTGATTGCTCACTATTCTTGTAGAACTCACGGTGAGATCAGTCGACCGATGTGTATGTCCGTACACCCACAAACGAACAGGATCGACACAATCTGTATCATGATCGTTAACGAACGCATCCATTAGGCCAGACTCTTCATCTTCTATTGAACAAGTGTGATGACGGCAAGGTGCATGATGAGTAATGATAACCACATGTTCCCCATTGTTGCGTGCCTTTTCCATCTTTTCACGCAACCAAGCAAGCTGTTGCGCGTGCCATTCATTTGTATCTTCCACTGTAATTCGACGTTTTCTTGTGCTTTTCCCATCTTTTTTCTCAACCCTAATCGAAATTAGACTATAATCATTGAGACATCGGCCTATTTTACTAGCGCTTTCTCGAGGAACATAAGTCCAGAGTGTAGTACCGAGTATACGCACACTATTGCGAAGACGATAACTTTTGTTATGTAAAAAATGAATGCGAGAATTAAGTTTATCGAGTTCTGGCAGTTGTTGAAGACGGCCTTCATATTCACCTTGGTAGAAACAATGGTTTCCAGTCACAAAAAAGATATGTTCGAATCTTTGGCACAGAGTAAGTAAGAACGTTTGTAAAGATGGCACGTCTGGTCTTTCAATGTCGCCGGCGAGTATTAGAACTGGTGCTACAGCTGAAAATTCGGGAGGAATTACATTGCCGAATTCCAGATGCAGGTCACTCATGAGCATTGTCTGAATAATTGCTTTTGCTTTAGATTCGGGAACTTTCTTTGCTGTTTGATTATCCATATGTAATTAGAAGAGTTTGAATTCTGAAGAGAGACGAGCAAAAAAATATTTTTGCTGATTATTATTAATTCGTAAGGCAAAACTTTTCTTAATGTTACATAGTTTATACCTGATTCGAATCTTAGATGTGCACCAATATGATCACGAAATCAATACGTGAGTCCATCACCAATGAGAAAAATATGTGATCGCAAACGTAAGACTTGACGAAACGTACTCAGAACTTTGGTTCGATTGAAATCTATTCGAGGAATCACTAATTTTGATCGAAGGTATGCTGATTCATTAACACGCAATAATTGTTTACAAATGATTTCAAATCAACCAATAATCGCTTCATCATTAATGATGAACAAGTTTCGAGCTTAAGCATAGTTAATTCAGTTTTTGCAAAACACTTCAAAACGTTTGAAAAGAACAAGGAAAATAGATTTTTGTTTTGCAACGATGTATTTAGTATGAATGTTCAATTTTGCCAATATTCAGTAGTCATAAAATATAAATAAATCGAACGGAAGGATAAGAAAGAAAAGGATATGACGAACGGAAATATTCCTTTACGACTGCTAAATCTTAATAATCTCATAATGTTCAATTTCTAATAATGTGAAGTAAATTTATCATAACGATGTTAAGTCATTCTAGAAATAATAACTCATTATGCACTAACCAAAATACGGCAACTACGTCGATTCTACATAAATCACATTCTTTAGAGTCAACCAAAGCGAAGGTACTTCACTTTTTTCTCGATGAATGCTTCTGCATTCATTTGACAACTGTTTCAGACACGCCTGTCAGTCTGCAATTTAACTGTGCACAATATTTTGATGAAATAAAAGTTACGCTCACGTTAAACACAATTGTAGCACTTCGAAAAAAGTATTATTTAAGTTTTTATTGACGAAAAAAACAAGTATTGATATTGAATCTGATAGAATCACCATATATCTACACACTTGAGAATAGTCAAATTATTATTTTTTCAAAAAGAATGAAAAAAAAGCACGGGAGACCTCATTATAGTTATGCATGATAAGTGAAGTTGACTATTTATATATACGAAATACGAGAAAAAGAATGAAGGCAATGATATTTCTACGATAACGCCATGACGCTACAATAACTTTCGCAATTTCCCTTGTGCCAGCGTCATCATGAGCCATGGGTGACAAAAATTTTACTCATTATGTATGTGTCAAAACAACGATTTACAGCCCCAAATATTTCCGAGTGTCTTATACTTTAAAACAGCCTACTTTACAACATGTAATGTCACAAATGAAAGATGAATAGTGTGCAACGAAAGATGTAAAAGACTGTAACCTATCTAGAGTCGAACGGCCTCTATAAACTCTATCATCAGACATAAGTTCAAACCGGATATATGTATACTTATGTTTCGCCACCAAATAACTGAAAGTATGATCTATAATTTAAGATCTTCCGTTGGTAATTCTCTCTTTTAAAAGCATACAGAGGAAGCAGTATTCTGCTCATGGCTATAAATGTGTCATCCACCAAGCATTTCAATTTGATTTCCAGTTTCAAACACAGCTGACAATCGACCTCTATCTAACTGTTGAAGGTATTCTAAAAAGAATTTATACTTGCTTAACAAGTTAAATATACCATGTCAATTGATATTAATAACTCGCAATTGGATATTGACAATCTACTCGAGCGGCTGCTCGAAGGTCTGTTCAATATTATCTTTTTTTGATTAATACTCATAGTTAAATTTTCCTCTTTTCAAAGTGCGTGAATGTCATCTACCTGACAAGTTTGTTCAAATATTCGAACAGGAAATAAACCTCTTGTGTGAAAAATCGAAAGATGTCTTCCTCAGTCAACCAATGCTTCTTGAACTCGAAGCTCCTATCAAAATATGCGGTAATATTATTTACTAGTTCTCAAGCTATCAATAAGTTAACATCTGCAGACTTGCAATTTTTCATCCAGACGTTTGAGAATATTTGAATAACACGTTCATTCGGGTGTCTTTCACGAATTTTCTTTGATAGGCAATATTTACGGTCAATATACTGATTTGCTTCGTCACTTCGAATCTGGTGGCTTTCCACCTAAATCCAACTATCTATTTCTTGGTAACTATATTGATAGAGGTAGACAATCTTTGGAAACCATCTGCCTTTTGCTCGCTTACAAAGTTTGTTAACTTTTTGCACAATCTAGGCCCTATACCTTTGTTTTATTTTTGTTAGGCAAAATATCCTGATAACATTTTCTTACTAAGAGGGAATCACGAGTGTGCCTCAATCAATCGTATCTATGGGTTTTATGACGAATGTAAGTATTGATCACATTTTCTACTACAGATACTATATCTGAAGGAGTTGTTATCTCCTGATACTCGCCTAAGACCCAGCGAATCTTATTTTGATGTTGCACATGTACAGAATTAGATCGAGCGTTTTTGACAATTGTTTCCATTGATATCTATAGGCAAACGATGGTACAACATCAAATTATGGAAGTCATTCAATAATGTAATTTAAATAAACTCTTTTTCGTTGATAAAAATTTCTGTGCATGATCTGTTTAAGTGTTTCAATTGTCTTCCAGTAGCTGCTATTGTGGCCGGCAAAATCTTTTGTTGTCAGGGAGGTAATTCTTGTTTTTTCTCACATTCAATATCTATTTATTGCTTTATTGACTGAAGGCCTTTCACCTGATCTGCATAGCTTAGAACAAATTCAACAGATCCAACGACCGATCGATGTGCCCGACACTGGTGAGGAGTACCTTCAATTCTTTCTACTTTATTTTGCACCCCAAGAACTCGCTGTAATAGCATTGATGCTCTTAGATGGTATAAGACTGAATAACAAAGCAGATAAACAATCAGAAAATCGAATAAGTAGATCATTATCATCATTATTTGATTTGCGTCGCCTAGGTCTTCTTTGTGGTCTACTTTGGTCCGATCCAGACAATGACTTGAAAGGTTGGAGTGAGAATGATGCCGGCATTTCGCTTAGATTTGGTGTTGATATAGTAAACGAAGTAAGTTATTAAACAAATCCTTCTTCAGTCGTTTTTTTATACATGCTATCATATAAGTTTTTGAATCAACATAAGATGGACTTAATTTGTCGAGCACATAAGGTAAGACATGCTAAACAATTTTTTTGCATATTTTGCTTCTCTTTAAAGGTCGTCAAAGAAGGTTACGCGTTTTTCGCTGATCGCCGATTGGTCACTGTGTTTTCAGCTCCAAACTATCTTGGTTCATTCGGCAATGCAGGCGCACTCATGTCGGTCGACAAAAATTTAATATGTTCATTTATGGTATTATGCATTTCTTATTATCAATGATAAAAAGATATTTCTTCGACAGTCGTCAATTCTTGTTCCGATATAACCATGTCTTAATTTCATCTTTCCTGACCAAAAATTTCAGATGGGTCTTTCGAAAATAATTTGCCACTTCATTTTTTCTGTTTCAGTCTAATCTCACATCGTCACTCATCTTATGTTCTTTCTTTTTATAGATTCTTCATTCAAGCAGTGAGCAAGCTAATAAGTCAGACGATAAGAATCTAGAAGCGGACTGTCTAGCCCAATCTGTGAGTGAAAATATGATCAATCCACCTGTGACTAAAGTGGATAGTTGTCAAAAATGTGTGAGCTGGACTGATACGAACGAAAGTGAATCCCATCAAGAATGAACATTAAACACACCTTACATAATCAACATTTATTCGTTCGTTTCTGTGATTTATAGTCGCTAAGTGTCACATAGAGAACAATAACATTTATTAACTTAACATGATGCAATTCACGTTTTGTTCAATGGTTTCTATGCGAACAGATAAATGCTTGCAGTAATATTTAAAATCATCCACCGATAGTGATCAATGATTTACAGATAGTCTCAATTTTGATTAAACAGAATAAACACTTTCAGGACCAGCTTCCTTAATAAACAACACTTTTTTCAAAAGACAGGGGACATGTTAGGGTGTGACGTTGTGGGTGTGGGTGTGAAAAGAAGACTCATAGTCACACCCACACCCAAAACTCGATATGTTTCTTGTCTTGAATAGAATCTTTCCAAAATCGATCATCCCTCATCCACAGTAATCTGATAACTCTCTTAATACGACATCCACACAAAGTAGCTCGATCGTCGCACCTGTTTACAATAAATTTATTATCAGCAAAATTTTTAGAAATAATTATAAGTGTTTTTACAACTAAGAATGATTTAGTTGAACTCGAGTTGAAAAATAAAACGGCATATTATGCGTTCTCGTCATTGATTCGTTGTTGTTTTTTCTGTTCATGTGCCGCATTTTTCAGGGCTTTCGTGGCAGAGTGCAGTTGGCGCACACCGAATGAAGAATGCTTCTGCCAACCACGAGGAAATGTTTCGTCTTCAAAAAACAATTTGGCATCTTCAATGCTGATGCGCCCGTGTTTGCATAAGATGCATAGAAGAATTGATGCTTCCGTCCACATGGCTTTCTGAATTTTTTTGTTCCACAAGAACTCTGGATTGTTCGCTTTGCTATCTACTTTAAAATGTAAGCGAGCAGCAGCTACGTCATTCGTAGTCAAGCACTTGCCATCTTTGGAAAACGACAAAAATGTATTGAACCGTTGTTGATTGAAATTGCCCTGTTGATTGTTGCAAAGGGCTGCGTCGAGCCTACTAAGAGAAGCATCGTGTTCAATACTCTCGGGTGCGTGGTAAGAAAGATTGGAAAGCGAGAGCAAGCCGTTCTTTCCAACGGTCTTGTACGCTTGTCCAATAATGCTTTTGGCAGCTATCCAACTCAATCCCATTTTCTCCTGTGTAAAAAATGACTTTAACCGAACGTTACAAGAAAACATACCTGTAAGACAATCTGCAACACTTCAGGCCGAATGTTCTTGCCATCTCGTGGCAAATAGCCATGATTAGCTAGAGTGTTTAGTGCAGGACAAGGCGAACGCGAGTCATGTGGTCCAGGTNCTTCATATCTATACTGCGTCTCATCAGCGAAGACCGTGGTGGATTTCGAGTTACCCATAATCCAAAAGAGCTTCTGCTGTCTTTATTTCAAATGAGAGAAGCAATATGATCCTATATAATCACAAATATTTGCGCGCGGATGCTATTTGCACTTTGATTTACTGCATGTGTGTCGTTGTATTTTATGCGCGAGTAGAGAAAAAAGCGAACGGAAAAGTACATGACTAGCAGTCTTCACCTCGTACTGTAAAAAGTAGAGATATTTAAAAGATTAATTTAAGGCGTAAAACAGTTGCTTCAAGTGGTACCAGCAGCAAAATCTCATTTTTTTCACGAATTTGTGTACTGTAACACGTGTCTGGAAGAATCAAAACATACTTATGAGACTGATAAGCTATTCACTACAGAAAATATCACATAAGCCACTTTTGATGCTGCTCAATCGATAGTGGCTGATTTAACTGGTTGTTATAATTATATGCTATTAGGACAAGTTTTTGATGAATTTATACGGAAACCGTTTCAAAAAATATTCTTCCTTTGTTTAGACATTCAAATTATTCTGAGGGTTCTATCGTCAACAAATGAAATTTGTTTTCGTGACATCGATACCTCTTAAAGTATACATCCATTTTGATTGACATTTTTCGTGTAAGCCTATCCTAAGTTTATGCATTTGTGATAAACGACGGGCTCAAATGGATAAGCAATTAATAAGTTAACCAAGACTACTTGGCACATAAAAAACATTTAATTTTTTCGTATTTTTGCACATACATATTGACTAAACAAATTCAAGAGAGGCACAACTGAGAATTCGCTTTGCAGCTCCAAGAAATCTTGAAAGTCTCTCGAAGTCGAATCTTTATGGGGTGTGGGTGTGGGTCACAAAAAGATAGTACTCACACCCCACATCCTCAGGTTTTCAGTCAAAGAAAGAGTATTTTTATGTACATAACAGTACAGCCGAAACGCAGGTAACGCACGGACGTTTTTTCAACTTCGAACGATTGTATCTCGATAATGGTAAAAGGAAAAAGCTTGTAAATTTCAACACTTATGTAAGTCGACAACTTCTATAATACCTGAAAATTTGAGCCTCAATCGTTGGGCTGTTTAGATTCTATAGGTGAAATACTGGTCGGTAACACACAGACAAAAAAGGTCCTTCGTTC
>OENM01000996.1:17806-48942 GCA_900239745.1 Rotaria magnacalcarata
TTTTTTATAGGTTGCGAAATGGTTCGGTGCTACACCCGTGTTTTTCCGGAACCTCCAAAGGATCTTCCCGTGTGCCCGGCGGAAGATCCTTTATAAGTTTCGTAGAATACCTTTTTTTTAGAGTGTGGGTGGACCATTCAATTTGAGATGAACTTGCCAACGCTATCAATTAGGATACAGACAAGTCTTCAACAATTAAAATCCTCGGCTATAAAATCGCAAAACAGTTGTCCTTAAAAGTTTTGCTAGTTGAGCCAATGGACTGTATCTCGGGATTTGGTGGAAAACGCCGAAAAGGAAAACGTCGAAAAGGAAAATGTCGAAAAAAAGACAAAGAAAATATCCATATATGGAAGTTTTCTTTGTCTTTTTTTCGACATTTTCCTTTTCGACGTTTCCTTTTCGGCGTTTTCCACCAAACCCGTATCTCGTTTCCCAAAATTATGGAAAGTGTTTAAATTAACAAGAAAGAACTTTTTTGTAAAGCTTAAGACGGCGCATCTTTTAAAAGAACAATTGGTTGAAAATTGTAAAAGATATCGTCAAAAAACTGAGAGATCCATTTATTCTACTGCCCCGATTAATTGTCAATAATGCGATCAGACAGATTGTTAATTCTTTCTAACAAAATCTGATTCTTTATACTGTTAAAATAACATCGAATGCTCTGACGAGTGACTTTAGATCGCTGAAAATTTCAATCTTCAAGTGATTACGAATTACTTCGAACTAAAGCATTTGACAACAGGTCATGATTGTATAAAAGGTTCAGACATTAATGGTTGCTAATCAACTTACGCTAGACACCGTACAACTCGTTAGTGCTTAATTGTGCAGATTACTTGAGTAATTACTAACTTCTTTTAAGCTCTTCAGTTTAAACAAGGGAACTGTGTGTCATGTTCAGTTCGATATTATTACTGGCAATACTGAACCACCAAATTTCAAATACGAGTTGCGGATAGTGAAGCTATATCAAATTTTTCAAAATTTCAGAATATTGGTAATTTTAAATCTAAAAGAATGCTGGAAAGTTTCTAATTCATTTATCTTTCCTCAGGTCGAACAGTACGGTCCGTATACGGACATTGGCGGTTACTTTACGACTATTTTACGGGCGAAAGTTTGCCGTAATATCTGGCGCAGTAATACGGACCGTATTATCATGAGAGTACAGAGCACTCACAGCCGTAAACCATGAAAATTCAGTCCCATTTACGGTGCCGTATTACTGCACCAGGTATTACTGGCAAATACGGCCGATTTACTGCCGTAAATATACCGTTTTGACATCGTTTACCGTCGATAAACAGACTGTAAACGAGTCCATTTTGATGAACATGGGTCTTGCACTTATACTTATTTTTTTCATGCAGTAAACTTTTAGGATTTTGATGCCTTTGATCTATTTATTAGACCAGTGTTACATGAGTTTCCAATTTTGCCGAAGTTCAGCAATATATAGATAGAAAAAGATAGGTTTCTTATAATGAAATTGCTCAGATATAAGATGTCTTAATAAAATGCATTGATGTTTCCGTCTCTGATATACCTACACTGTCTCTAAGATTAGTTCAAACTAATTTGCATGGCACGTGACTGTCGACATATAGATTATGTTCTATTTACCCACACTCTAAAAAAATCGGCTCTTTACTGAACCCCAAAAAAGGTTCCGGAGATTTCAAAAAGCATCCAAAGGTGTCCAAAGTTTCAAAAAAAGGATAAAAAAATCTACGAAACCTTTAATGGTTCTTACCGTGTATCCAGGATAAGAATCTTCTGCTACGAAACCTTTACAGTTTCATATTAAAACCAAATGGTTTCGTAGAGTTTGATACGAAACTGTAAAGGTTTCGTATTTCCCCTACGAAACCTTTTTTTGCTCTACGGAATTTAAAAAAAGGTTTCGTAGCAGAAGGTTCTTATCCTGGATACACGGTAAGAACCATTAAAGGTTTCGTAGATTTTTTTTATCCTTTTTTTGAAACTTTGGACACCTTTGGATGCTTTTTGAAATCTCCGGAACCTTTTTTGGGGGTTCGGTAAAGAGCCGGTTTTTTTTAGAGTGCACTCCTACAGTGTCAAGTATTGAAAGTTCATTTGTCAGGGTGAATAAAATTTTGTATATTCTGAGTTACGTACCAGAAAATTTTTGGAAAATAGTGATACTCGTGCAACGCTGGCATGGTAGATCGGTCAACGCAATTACGGTACCTTATGTATCATGTGGGCTAAGAAGCTGGGACTCTGCCAAACATCAGATTGATTCTGCCAAAATTGATGATTACTGTACGTTGTACTATGTATATGTGCTGCGAAAATAATATTGCATCACCTGAAATTTTACATAGTTTCTCCAGAAAAGAAAATTTGTGAAAACCACTTTGTTATCAAAATCCTGGAAGTTTATTGATTGAAAAAACATATAAGTAAAGAAAGAGGCTAAATTTAGAATATTCTGTTATTCTTATGAGCTAAAATCTTCAATAAATCAAAATTTGAATAATTTTGGTCGTGACTAGCTGTCAATATCTCATATATTAAATTAAATAGTTTGCATTGAGAGTAATGATTTAGCTAGACGTCGGTTTATCTTATTCTTTAACTTGACGAACAGTTCCAATGTAAACAGCTTAAAATCGATATAAATGTGATGCTTTTAGTTATTTGAAGCCACTTTACAGATTTTTCAATAAAACTTTAAGCATTAGTGAATACTTCAAGTGCCACTAATTGCCTGAAAATACTGGCTTTAAAATTCTTCAAGAACTTAAAATTCAGATTTTAAACCTTTAAAAGCGAACTTGTGTCAGCTTAAGTTGCTGACCAAAGTCATACGGGGCGCGGTGAGAGAAGCATTTCGAAAATCTTTTCCGAATTCTATACGACGAAAGATTCGCACATTTTTTATTGTTATGGTTACCTGTTGAGCGTTTTCTTGTGTATCTTTGTCTTTTTTTGCCTGTTCTAAATCTGCATGGTTTTTGTCCAGAACTGGTTGATAATCAGCAATTTGTTCTTGAATGCGTTTAGCATGAGCGATATGCTCGATGCGTTGGATTTCTATTTGAGATTGCTTTTGTTTCTTGCTTTCCAAGTTAGTTGAAACATTGTACACTTCATTATTTTTCTCCATCATCGCTTTGTTTTGAATTTTCAATTGTTCATTGAAATCTTGCACTTGATTTTCTAACTGATTCTTCTTTTGTTTTGTTTTTTCAAGTTCTTTCTTCAAAATCTTTTCTTTCCTAGCGAGTGTGTTGCTTTCTTCTTCTTCTCTGATAAGCGTTTTTTTTTGGGCTTCAATTTGTTCATTTGATTTTGTTACAGACTTCACCGCCGTCTCCAGGTCTTGTTTGATTAACCCAACCTCGTTTTTTGCTTCCTGTGCCTTTCTTTCTGCGAGAAGATGATCAGCTCGTGCTTTTTCGACTTCAGCTTTCTTTTTATCGACCAAGTCTTTCATCTCTTGTATTTCTCCGCGTTTAGCTTCATTTTTATCCTTTAAGTCCTTGAGATTTCTAGTAGCCTTATCATCTCTTATTGTAGCTTGTATAAACACAGTCTTGGCTTGATTAAATGCATCTTGAGTTTGTTCCTGTCTCAACTGCAATGCACCTCGTTCCATTTTCAATTGCGCAACCTGAACCGTTTTCTCTTTTACTTGCATTTCGACATTATGTACTTTGGTTCTTTGTTTTGTTTGTTGCTCTTTACTATCGGCTAATTGACGTTCAACATTTTTAAAGTGATTAGTTGCTGCTGTTACTACTTCAGTTTGCTTTTCAACTGCCTTCTTAGCCGCATTCTTCGCTTCTATCTGCTTATCCCAATTCGTTTTTGCGGTGGCCAATTTATTTTTCTCTTCAGTGAGGGTCTCGTCAGCCTTTTGTTTCTCAGTTTTCGATGTTTCATGTAATTCAAGAGCGCGATCACGCATAGAATTCGCTTGCGACAACGTGTTTTTTGCACTATTTAACTTGGAAGCCAATGCAATAATGGCAACTTCAAGAGCTGCAATTGTAGCTAGTATTGGAATAGCAGCGATTTCACCAGCTAGCGGTATCAGTAATGCAGCCGCAAGAGCTGCTAAAGCCCATGCCAATGATATCTCAGCATCACTCAACTCGGATTTTATACTTGCGACAATGGCTTCTGCTTGTTGTTGCTCACGTATAGCTTTATCTGCAGCGTGCTTAGCTTCTCTTTCTCTTCTATCAGCTTCGTTGGCCCTATCTTGTGCTAAGTTCGTTGCTGTTACTTGAGCTTCATATGCTCGTTGAATTTGTAATTCCAACTGTTGTTGTTGATGAAGATGTTCTGTTAATTGTCTTAAACGTTCTAAAGCAGTATCAAGTTTGATTTTCGCTTGACGAAGTTCTTCTTCGAGTCTAGCGACCACTGCATCTATTTCTTGAAGATGTTCTATCTCTGCCTGCAGCAGACCTTCCAAATTTTTTTGTTCCATTTGAGCTCGAGTAAGTTCTGCTTCTTTATCGCTCAATTCTTTGCCAATTTCCTTGAGCTGATCACGCAAACGTTCCAACGCTCTTTGCGCCCGTTCAAGTTCTTGCCTAAATAATCAATAAAAAAAGGTTATGGCCTTTTTATGAAAGATGAAAGTCTTCAGTCATGTAGCCATTTTTCAATGATTTCAATGAGCTGGCAAGATTTTCAGGTATAAGAAGACTTTCTCACTAATTTCTTATCATCATTAGCTATCCTTAGCCTAGGGCATATCCATAGAATGTTTTAGTAACTGCGACGAGTCGAGTTAGAGATTTTTAAAGCTTCTTGGAATTTAACGCTTCCTTAATTCGGAATTGAAGCTTGGCTTAACACATGTAATACAAACATTCTTCAGCTTTGTATTTTCTATTCCCTCAAATTGCCCCATATTTCTTCAAAGAATAAAAAGACTTCTAAATTTCAGTCTCCGTTGCTAAACTTTTTGATTTCATATTATGCAGCTCATTGGCTTGATCACGATTGGCACAGTGTCTTATATTTCATGAACTTTCATCGAAGCAATGATTAGTCATAATCCAACGAATAAAGTCTATGGAGAAAAGCAGATGATATCATTGTGATTTATTCATTGAACTCTACAAACTAACATCATGATAGGTGCAAGCAGAGATTAATCCAAGGAGAAGTTTTCTCGTCAGTAAAATAAAATTCTATTTGATTCTGATTGATGTATTCCGCCTAGATATCTGCCTTTCAAACCAAGAAATGATTTTTATTGTGAATTTGTGCTATACAAATAAGTTTTTACTTCATAATGAAATCAAAATAGGCGAACTTGCATATGACCGCCTGTATTCATTGATTAAAAATAGTAATTTGTTCATAAAGATAAAATGATTGAAGTCATNTATGAGACAAGGAAGAGTTCATGTGAAAGTATATAACTTCTATTCCTCTACTACAAAAGGATAACGACAAATGGTATCTTGAAAATCTATACTCTAATTACTTCTACTACCTTCCTATTGTCAATCTCAACAAGTGTTTTGAGCCTACCATTTCATTATTTTTAACATTAACGATCACAATCTGGTTATTTTAAATGATTTCCATCTTATCTGCAGCTGTGTTGTATTCTCAGTTATTGTGAAAATGAATACTGTTAAATCACAACGAACCATTCAAAGATATATAATATTTTTACACTAAATCATGTTATATTTCTATTTTCCCATAGATGAATGGTTATCTAAAGGGAAAACCTGACTATTCTAAGTCGGGTCACCGGAAGAGAGTCTTCTTATCAATACATGAAACTCATTCAAGAAAATAAACCTTATTATCTAACTATCGAAATCATGCTCAGCAGTACGGTGAATCTCTAGTCTTAGTTACATTTTTTCGTCTTTGTAAGTATTTTTTTACTATTAGAAAAAGACCAAACGAAGAAATTAAAAAAACAGATTCCAGAAAGAGAGAGCCTGTTTCACTTTGTGCAGTTCAGTTTAGTTCATATGTTCTCCGCACATATTTCGTATGAAAGCTAATAGCTGAGACCATTCATGCATACAGAAGGTGATTTGTTTTCTCCTAGGATACAATAAACACTCTTCAAACTTATAAATCATCTTCATCATAGAAAGCCTTTCATGTCATATAGACTGTAAAAGACACATTTACATGGTTTCGCAATTATCATAATATCATCATCGAACTCGAAGTGTTGAAGTTCCTCAGCTCTCCGTAATTTATTACCAAGTACAAATAGCCTTACTGAAATTCTCTTTTCTCTTCTTTCTTTTCTCCTGAAACGTGGTAGTGTAAAAGCACACAGCATTCCTTAAACATCTGTATTGTAGTATTTCGATGAAAACAATAAAAAACAAAATAAAGTGAAAAAAAACGTAACTAATTAATTCATATTTTATTCAATAGTTTGCTTTATATACTAGGATCTGCGTGTAATCATAGCTAGCAGATGCCTAAAAACCTAAATAATTTTCAACTTTCAAGGTTGAAGAAATATCATTGTAGAACTTATATGTTTTATAGAGAGAATTTTCTGTTGAAGAAAGTTCACTTCTTGAGCACAATGCTCTATAAGATTTTAAAATGAAAAGTAGGAGAGATGTTGTTGAAATTTCTATTTACATACTTCGCTTCTTGAATTTCGTTCTCTGCTTGACGACATTGTTCTTCCAGATGACTTTTATCTTGAGTTAATTGTGCTAATTGATCTCGCAATGCGTTCATTTGTATTTCCAATGCTTCAAGAGTCTTTTCTGCTTGTTCAACTGCATCATTCGCTATTTTTTCATTCTGTTCAGCATTTTGCTTATCTCGATTCTTCTGTTCAATATGTGCTGTCAAATCACGTTTCACTTCTTCATTCTAAACAGAAGTTGAAGATGTTTAGTAGATAGTTTTTCTAATTATTTCAGTTAAGGTAATGCTAAAAATCAGTTCTAGATTAACATGAAATTATACAATAGACTAAATTGATATCATTGTTTTATGCTTCGACGAGGACACAACCTTTCACTGTTATTTTTATTAAACTAAAGATTATCGATCAAATATTCCCATAATCAAGTAAATATGAATTATTTATGCAATTAATTCGATATCATTTTTGAATATAAGGACGGCATTTGTTGATCTTTTACTTTTTTAATAGACAAAATATTTGAAAACATACTCTGTCTTTTGCCTTTTCCTATGCGAAAATTCACAGACTCGTAGGAATAAATGTTGTAAAAACTTGATCGAATTTCTACTCCGATCGTTCATTTGTTTTAATCTTTCGTGGCAATGCATGCAGCACATAATGCATCAAGTCTACTATTAAATACAAGTATCAGTCCCATCAAGGATAGTAATCTTCGAGAGTTTTCTTTATGTATCGATCGTGTTATGCACATACCTGATTGATCATTTCTAGAATACGCTCCATCGAATTTTGTAAATGTTGAATTTCAATACTGGTTTGTTGCTGTTCTTTTTCCAATTGATGCATGAGATTTTCCTGCTTTTGAACACTGACTACACATTCAGCTAATTCCTCTTGATTTTTTTTCCATTGCTGAACAATTAAATCGACAGCACCTTTCAATTCATCTAATTGGATCTCTAATTTTTTTGCATCTTTTTGCAACTCTTTGAGTTCATCATTAAGCTTATTTATTTGTTCTTCAACAGATATTAAACTTGTTTCATTTCTTGTTAGCTCTTCACTCAGTTTGTTTCGTTGTTCTTCGAATAAACGCTTTTGATTATTCAATATGGTGATTCGTTGTTCTATAGCAACTATGCTTGCATTTGCGTCATCCAATATTTGCTCTTGTTTAGTGAGTGTAGATTGGAAATTGTCTTGTTCTATATTGAGAGCATGTTGCTGTTCTCGTAAGTTTTGAAGTTCTCCATGAACATTTTCTATTTCGGATGTAAGACTTGCAAGAGAATCAGTTAAGACTTTAAGATCGTCAGCATGTGTCTTCTGTATTACTTCAGATGTGTCCAATTTTTCTTGGATTCGATCGAGGTCTTTATCGGCTTTTTCAATTTCTTTGTTTGTATCATTTATATCCCATTCATATTCTTCTACTCGTTGCTTATCATTGCCATCAAGAGTCTGTATTTTACGTTCCGATTCATCATATTCTTCAAGTTCTTTACGAGCTTCCTGCTCGTCTTCTTCGCTTAATCGAGCCAATTCGAGCTCGCGTAAACGACGCATATTTTCTTCTTGTAATCGACGTTGCTCATCTTCGAGATTAAAATTGGTCGCCATTGAATTTCGTGCTACAATGCTTTGTTGCCGTTTATCTTGACTGATCAAATAGGAAAATTTTCACAATAAAGTATGCTACATATGAAATACGTGCGTGTCGCGTGACATCGGAGAAAGAGAAAAAACCCATTAATATGAGTAAGAAACGAAAAATATTGCACAACGTGCCATTTCAAGGCAAAAGATAACAATTACGAGGGTACACAAACAGAAAAGAAAAAAAACTTGCAAAAAGTCCTCCATAGTACAGCAAAAAAAGTAATATGTCGTAAATCAATTCTGATTATAACGACCTGTGTAGTGCTTGATTCTTGATGAAACTTCTCTTTTGAATCTATCGTTTCAGAGAGTTTGTCATTCAAGAAATAGACGGCAATGTTAGTGCCCAAAAAGTAAGTAGTCAGATAATCAAAATATAGTGCATCTCATCAGATTACTGTGTTACCATAGAAAAACGAAATTGGCAACCTTTGTTCATGCTAAATCNCGATTCTCTTTGTTATTTTTGCTTTCGTTTGAGTAATTTTGATTATGGATGGCATGAAGATATTCTCCGAGTTAGCAAAAAAATGAACAGTTTTCAAAATCGAGTTATCTTCAAGTAGACTACAACAGAAAAAGGCCTAGTATTTTAAGATTCTGATAGGCAGAAATCGTTGTTTTTTATAGTAAATAGACATGATTTTTGGGATCATCAGGGAAGTATATACCGAAAAACTTCATAACTGACATCGTGAAATACTATGGGTGTGGGGTGTGGGTGCGGCTATGGGGGTGAGTGTGGTAACTTCACAGATATATCCACACTCACACCCACCCATATAAATATCCAACTAGAGAGTAGATTTCAAAGTGAGATTAGAATTAAAAAAGAAAGTTAGTGAAAACAATCATTAGAAAAACTTTGAAAAGAAAAAAAATTGGTTGTTCTACAACTTCTAGAAAGCTTCCTCGAAACTTGAATGTTTAGTATATGTCTGCAAAAGTTCTAAATGGTGATACTTTCCTCTTTTAATAAAATTTTGCATGGCTACAAATTATTTGCTCAGTAAAAATATTGAAATGCTAAGTAGATTGGTGCTAAGTAAACCGTGTAATTGCTCAGTGAAAAAATTGAATGTTAAGTAAAAAAAGGGTGTGAGTGTGGGTGTGGATCTTCTTTTTCTCTACAGCCACGCTCACACCCACACCCAAGAAATGAACTTAGTAGTTGATCAAAAGCAAGAGAGTTTCAAAACAAATGATAAGAGAAATTCTCAGAGAATGTTCGTAAATTAAAACTAGTGATACGCGAGCATCGTAATTGCACACAGGATTGTGAACAGAAGAGTTTTTTGTTGAGTCGCTGGTACTCCATTGCAAAGATCAGAGTTACAGCAACACGTAGCGCTGTTAATAGTGAGAATACTAACATTTTTACATACGTTCACGTCCCATATGCAGGTGTTAGCCATTGCCAAGTTGCGAGTGATAAAACCGGCAATGTTTGATTTCTAAATTCCAAAATTACCCGTTTTTATTAGAAAAATAATGAATATGAAACTATCTGTCTAAAAACTCTTATTGCACAAACTTGGCTTATGCTTGCATTTACTTTTGCAGTAGAAGGTATACTGTTTCATTGAATGGATCTCCACAACCGGGTGTCAAACGACTAGTGCAATTATAGTATTGATAAGTGTTAACGAAACCGATGCATTCTAAGTAATTAAATAGAAATGTAAAAAAAAACACTAAAATTACTCAATACTAGTTACGGATGACCAATAGAGGAGCAATAATGTAATTCATAGTTTACTGTGTATTATAAAAAGCGGGAATGAATGCAGAAACGAGATATCACCATGATTATATTTTGTATAAATAATATTACTATCATAAAGGAACGTCGACAACAAAATTCACGATTTGCTTGCAATCTTGGCTTCTTGAAGCGACTTTTATTGGCGACAGTGCACGCTATTCGTATCTGACTACCGTTGTTGCACATGAGTAAAAACCCAATCAGTAAATGTATTTCATACAGTTTCAAGTACAGAGAGAGTTTTATAACCACGCCTTTTCTATAAGGGGTGTGTGTGTGTGTGTCACCCACACCCAATCCAAGATGAAGTATAGTAAGATAAAGATATGTAATGATTGTTGAATATTATTCATTATCATTAGAGCCTAATTCATTTGATACGGGCGAATGTGGAGTGAAATTAACAACGTGTAAAAATTCACGTTCGAATTGAATTCCATCGTCCACCATCAATCTTCGAACATGATCAAGAATAATATTTGAAAATGTTTTATCAAAATAATCGAGAATATCAAACATGCATGGTACCGACAACACAAAAAATGACAGTTCCATATCGATACTTCATGATGCAATTCACTTGTTGATATACAATGCTAAAAAAAGTCTGTTGAATATCATCTTGCGATAAATGATGAACTAAATAGTCAAATTAAATATCGACACACAAGAACAAAAGTTAAATGTACGAAGTTGTGACATATGAACAATAATTTCATTATAAACATGTTTATCATCAATAAATGTAGATCGCTTGTCAATAGTAAGATATAAACTTATCGGTTAAATAGTGCCATGTTAAGTAACAGAATTTTAAATCAGATAGATGATCCTAGAAAATATAAATTAATATTTATGTATGAAAGAATTCTCACAAATAGAGGTGTCACCGTACGGCTGAGCCGCCGCAGCAGTCGATTTTTCTATAATATCAGCCGCCGCAGCCACCAAATTACTGATAATTTTAAGAATTTTTGGGGAGCCGCCGCTGCGAAAAAACAAGTTTAGCCGTTGTGCCACTGCAAGAGATAAACATTTTTGATAGCATCATCCGCCGCCGCCGTTCAATCCTTCGGCTGACACACTGAGATAACTCTTCTAATTTTCGATTTATTATACATGTATATGAGAAAAAATTTAATTGCATAGAAAAAGGTCATATCATTCGATAAATGTGCCCATTTTTATAATATAAAATCATCAAAATCTTTATCTCTTCTCATTTATTATTCACACATAATTTTTATTTTGTTGATTGTCTTTGATTCTTCTTATAATTTTATACTCGTCCTACTTGTATTTTTTCCATCTGTTGAAGGAAAAGTTAAACTAAGTTTGGTCACTTATCAATTTATCAAACTAGATCAATCTTTCAACTGTATGACGTGAGTGTTTTTAGTCTTATTAGTAAAACATTGCTTTTCTTTGTTTCAACTAAACAAAATTATTCGATTTATTTCTGTCAGCTACGGACAAGCACTCGTTTTACAACTATTTAATTATATTTCGTTCAGATGAACATAAACTGATTAGTAAAATCTCAGAAAGTTTAAACTTACTATCGCGTAAACGATACTTGTGCCTATCACTAACGACAGAAATATTCAATGCAGCTAATCGTTTAACACGATCATCAAGTAAATCATCATAATTCTTTACATGAACACATAATTTGCAAAGAGTTGAAGAGTAGCAAGTAGTTAAAGGTAAGTTATGCAGTACGAAAGATGGAAAATATTTAGGATATGATTCTCCAATAATAGATAAATGTTCACATGATTCTTCATTATAATCCTTTTCAAATACAGGAATAAAATCTATAATTTGCCGTTAAAAAATATGTCTACATGGTTTTTTCACAACATGAAAAAAATATTATCTTGTCTATCTATAAGAACAATTTTTTTCATTAAAATTGAAGATTTTTAGTTCAGTTATATTCGGATAATCACCAGCAAGAAGAATATGTTCTATAGATAATGAATTAAAAATCAAGAGATTCAACATTATAATGAATTTTTCGGTAATATATTCTTGCAGAATCGATCCAGTTGAAGATCAAAAATCAATAAAATATTATTAGTTAATGTTGTTAATACAAAATTGAGAGTATTAGTCAAAGTACTTTCTTGTAATATGCTGCCAAGTCGTTGATTGCTGTTAATATCAAACAATGAATAAAGAACATCTGTATTATCAAGCTTGGAAAAAATGATAAGTAATATTTTACTAGGTAGATCAAAAGGATCAATATTACACTTGAGGGGTATGGGGAGCAAGTGTCGGTAAAAGTGCATTCTCACCCACACCGATTAAAGTGTACTACCATCCATACAAATACAAATGTTTCTTCTACCGAAAACCATCACACTGCTAACGAACAATTTTAACGTTTAGACAGGCGGCAACAAAAGTTAACGCATAGCTAAGACAAGTTTTGAGATTTTTCTTTTAAAATTTCGATAGTCGATATGAAGCATTGGCGAAATATATTCCACATAATATATAATATCGTTTTTTTTTAATTGAAACACGTTTTGTTAATGTGTAGGTATTTGTTTTCATAGTAATATTTTGATGTGACGCTTGACGACTGATGGAATGTTGAAAAAATGTACTCTTGACAACTCAATGAAGAAAAGAAACTCAGTAGATGGCAAGTTACTCTTTCGTATGAGAAAAAAACGTTTTTACGTTGGGGGTTAGAGACAGAAAAAGTAAAGAAAAATAATTTCTGCCTTTTTTTGTGCATCGTAACAATCTTTCATTTTCATCGTTTGAAAACAAATACTCGCTTAAATAGTTAATAAACCAAGTATATTCACTTTTGAAAAAACAGAAAGAGTGTTTTAGCACTATTCTCTTGATGTCTGTACAGCCTATCAAAAATAATCATTCATTTGATGTTACTTACACAGAGAATTTTTTTCTTTATTTAAACCAACATGTCAGATCTACGACTTCAAATTGCGAGTGTACAGTTCACACTCATGAGTGGCCACGTGAGTATTGAGTTCATTTATGTAGAAAAAAAGGTCTTTTTTTGCTAAGTTTCCGAAATGTTAAAAAATACAAAGCGCTATAGTACTTCGGTGAATGCTTATTTCTTTATGATATAAACTCTTTGAATGAAAGTCGATGTAGATTAAGATTAAATACGACTACAACTAAAAGAAAATGCAATTAGTGAGAAAACGGAGTAGTTCAAAATATTATTTTCATAAAAATTCATCATACAAACATAATATCATTTTCCAACATTTTCATCTGAGTCGATGCTTATATACTTAGATTTAGCATCCTTTTTAACTCTAAACCTGTCACTACTACATATAAATCGAAATTTTGCTTAGTCCATGCATTTCACCCTTATAGATTATTTCTACAATGTTATGTGATGTAAATTACATACTCTCTAATTAAAACGAGTCCCTCTACCAGGATAGACATCTACCTATAGAACATCCTACTGAAGTTCAGTATAAAACTTTGTCAATGTATATATACCCGATGTGAAGAAGTTGGTTTGCTGCACCATACTTTACAATAGAATAGTAGTGCTGTCTATTCAATTGTGAATTACTTTTTGTTTTCTTAAACACCACTGATTAGTATTGCAGTGCTTGTTTTCTTTTTGGACGACTATGCATTTTATAATTTGTACATTCAACATGTTTCATATTCATGCAAAGAACAATGTTTTCTTTCATTAGTGCAGTTTATTATTACAAATGGATACCCTTCGTATTTCTTATCTACTTTTTACTACGAAATAAAACTCTTTAGTTGAAAAATCATCTAATAATGCACAGCTAACGGAATGAAATTTTCTCATGGAACAACTGATTTGCTACATCATTCTGATATCGGATATTGTAGGTTTTTTTATTGTGTCATCTTATGGAACTTTCGTAATCTTTCATTTCCAGATTTTGCCTTACAATGATAGACCCATCATCTGTAGTCACAATACTCGTGAAAGTAATTCAAAATGCACAACAACTTTATGAACAGAAGAAAAAAAATGATGAAGACTGCAAATATCTCATCGATCATCTCACAAATAAACTAAATACCTTAGAAGGCTTTCAAAATATGCTGGCAAAAAATGAGATAATGAAACTTGACGAAGAACAGAAAAACAGCTGGACAAGTAAACAAAACCGTGTCGAACAGTCCTTGAAAGACTTTCAGATTTGGATTAGCGATCGGAACAAACAATGCTGGAAAGCTTTTCTGTGTAGCGCAGGTCAAAGTGAAAATATAGGCTCTATAGTTCAAAGATTCGATGATGCACTGATTGATTTTAATCAATTCTTGCAGCACATAATCGACTGTAAAGGACTGGAGAACTTGAATCAACAAACAAAACATTTGGGAAACCTGGAAAATAACGCAAATGAACAGATCGATCATTTGAAACAAATTGCAGAAAATACGGTAAATAAACATTCAGACTTGATATAAAGACCAATATGATTATTTCCAGAAAAAAAACTATTAGTAGAACAACCTGATTATTGCTAGACTAATTATTGAATTGAAAAGTTTCTACTTCTAAGAACGTAAGAACCCAACCTCATATTTTTTTTTCAAAATTAAAAATGTTTAAAAGAATTATATGCTTTTTTACAAGATTCAATAGAGCATCATAGTTTAATCCAACTATGAATCGTTCTTCGCTTAAACAAAAGTCGAAAGTGAGGTTAATTCAGTAGACAGATCACTCAAAACCAAATTCTATTTAATTTGCACGGAAATATGCTATCAGTCACTGACGTGCGTATTCTGAGACAGCTAATGACTACTCTAGGGAATTAATCGAGACTATAATCAGTGACATATAGAAAGATTGTATTTAAAATCCACAATAAAAGTACCTTTTAACACTAAGAAAATGGAGTTTTTCACCATTTCCAAGCTCTGAAAATGAAAATAAAACGAAAGAAAAAATGTTGTTTCTTGCGTTTCTCTCTTGAGCATAAATGAATCACAATCACTGTCAGATCCTTTTACTTTTGGATAAATTTTTGGCACATACTTTCAAAGTTTAGGGTGTCGGTGTGAAAAGAAGGCTGAAGCCCACACCCACACTTTTAGGAATACTAAATTCATTGGAATCTTATGGTATTATTCTTCTCGTATGTCCTTATTGAGTCAGTATTACAGACTAGTGAATCTAACTCTATGTATCCATTTCAGTGCTTCAAAATTTCCATCGGATTTCAGTGTCACGTGACTAGGATTGTTGCTTAAACATTGAGCTTCTGTAATTGTTTCTTTCTCTTTGAAATTGAAACAACCTATTTGAGAAAGGACATTTTTTATTGATAAGAAACTTGAATAGTCATTTGAAAAAAAGCATGAAGTAAGCGATTTGTTAGGTTCAAAATATACATTGGACGATTGCATAGCAAATTGTTTTATAAAAAGAATGTGCTCTACTGCAGAATTTTCTTAGACAACTAGTTGTACATAAAATCGCCATAGCACGAGTAGTAGCCTATAGTCTCTATTGATAGCGTTTGTGAACAGTTTAAAGTATAACTAGATAGTTCGAATTATTTAGTTATGTCAGAGGCCTATACATATGTAGAAAGTTAATTCGTAGATATTTCGCAAACATAATCAACGTTTGAAGACGGTGCTGCCTTTTACTTATTTATCCTAATAAGCGTTGTGGTTCTCATAATATTAAGATAAGCAGAGTTTCATTTTTTCTAGGGTCCTTCTAAAGTACAATCAATCTTTGAATTACCACAGATGGCACGACATATCAAAAAGAAATACCAAAGTGATCCAGAGTTTGCAAATAGAAATAAAGATACGTTGAACTCATCAGCTGAAGAATGTTACATCAGCTTAGCCATCGTAGAGAATAAAGAACAACGCGCGAAAGAGAGAAAACTCGAAATGACAAAGGATATTGATGAGCTACGTGGCACGTACCAAGAGATCTATGGCGCAAAGACAGTGATTGAAGTGAACGACATTTTCAAAAACTGCAAGAATGCACGAAAAACAGCGATCTTAATTGGACGAGCCGGAGTTGGAAAATCAACATTTTGCAAACATGTAATTCAACAATGGGCTAAAGGACAGCTTTGGTCAGAATATGCAGTTGTTATTCTAATTCAGTTACGAAAATTAACTAAAGAAAGGTATCCAGATTCCAACAGATACAGTGTTCTTGATATTGTAGAAGACGAATATCGACTTGATGTCAAACCTACGGATGAAGTTAAGCTAAAATTCAAAGACCAGTGCGAGCAAGGTCAAATACTTTGGATACTAGACGGTTATGATGAATTTCAGGAAAACAGGCCAGTATCATTGGAAGGACCGTTCAATGATATAATCAATCAACATCATCATATAATAACATCGCGACCCTACACGATTGATTTAAAATATGAGATGGCCATCGAAATAATAGGATTCTCCAATGATAATATCGTCGAGTTCGTGAAACAGTACTTCAAAGCAAATGTAACTACACAAACGGATATCCAATCAAATCCTGACTCACTTATTAACTACTTGAAATCGAATCCCACTATTTGGGGTATCGCACATATTCCAATGAATCTCTATCTCATTTGTACTACTTGGAATGATGGTGTGTTGGAAAACAAAACATTGACCGTGACTGATCTTTACAGTGAGATGATCAATGAACTCTGTCGAAAATACATGCAACGAAAACATAAGTGTAAACCACCAATAAGTGAAAGAAAAGTTCATGAAGAATGTTCTGCACATCTACAATTCTTAGAAAACCTGGCTTTTCATGCATTAGAAGACAATAAAAGTATTTTGGTGCCAAAGCTGCTAACACGAATAATTGAAGAAACGAAATGTTCCGAAACTATACATGAAGAGTCTTTGAAGATTGGTGTTCTCAAATCTTACGATGATAAATTTGATGGCAAACGAGCAGAGACAGAAAAACTACAATACTTCATTCATCTTAGCGTTCAAGAATTCTTTGCGGCACGATATCTCGTTCGTGCTCTTGCATGTGAGATCGAAACTGCGCGTCATTTTATCCAACGAAACAAATACAACCAACGTTTTACTTTAGTGTTCATTTTTGCATTCGGTCTTCTTCGTCGCCAAAATAAACCTGATCTTATCGAAAAATACTGGAATAACATAGAACATAATGCAAAAGATATAGTTGGATTGCGACACGTTAAGCTGTTGATTGAAGGTTTCGATGAAATGAATGGTACAGCATACTCAAAAATACGCACTGGTTGTCTGAACTACATTGCTACTTGGATAAACCGAGCAGCGAAACTTAATTATGATGTTGTAATGCGTCATCTTTGTGATTCTCTAATGCGTACGATAACGCTGTCTAACGAAAAGCGAATCGTAAAAACAATACGACAGCTCCTGAAATCCACAGATTATACTGACAGCTCAGACATCAAGCGTAGGGCATGCATGGCTCTAAGAGCGATCAGTCCGAAGCAACAATACAATCAGGTGGTCGATGTCTGGTTAGAGGCACTAAATGATGATGACACTACAGTGGTAATGAGGGCATGCGAAAGTCTCGGAGCAATTGGTAAGACAGGACACAATAATAAGGTAACCGATGCCTTATTAAAAGAACTTAAGAATAAAGATCAGAGTGTAAGATTGAGGGCATGCGTAAGTCTTGGAATCATTAGTAATACAGGAGATAACAATAAAGTAATTGATACCTTATTAAAAGAACTACAGAAAGAAAAGCCGAAAATAACGCATATGGCACGGCGAGCTGTTAGATCGACCCGTAATACGAAATACACCCTTAGAGTAACCGATGTCTTATCAGAAGAACCTGAGGATGATGATGATGATGACGTTGACGTGAGAGCAATTGGATACCGAGCTTTTAGAGCAATTGGTAAATCAGGATATAACAATAAGATAATTGATGCCTTGCTAGAAACACTTCGTGATAGTTGGCAGCTTTTGAGAGAGATCGCATGCGAATTTCTCCTAGCGATTGGTAAAACAGAACATAATGATAAGTTAATTGATGCTTTATTAGAAGCACTTAAGGCCAATGATGATGAGGATGTGAAAGTGAGTGCATGCGCAGCACTTAAAGTGATTGCTACGGCGGAACATAACCATAAGGTAATCGATGCCTTATTAAAGGCAATTACGGATGGTGACTATAGGATCAAAGGATGTGCATGCAGAGCTCTCGGAGTGATTGGTAAGACAGAACCTAATAGTAGGATAATCAATGGTTTATTAGAAGCACTTAATGATAGAGACTCTTGGGTGAGAATGAGTGCATGCGACGCTCTTGGAGGGATTGGTAAGACTGAAGATAATAGTAAGATAATCGATGCTTTATTAGAAACGCTTAAGGATGATAGCAGTCAAGTTCGAGAGAGAGCATGCAAAGCTCTTGGAGCAATTGTAAAGATAGAAGATGGCCATACTGTAATCGACGCCTTATTAGAAGCGCTTAAGGATATTACTGAAGATGTGAAAGAGAGTGCATGTGAAGTAATTAGAGTAATAGTTAGTACAGAAAATAAGGATAAGATATTCTTTCCCTTATTAGAAGTAGTTAAGAAAAATCTCAATAAACCAAAAAGGAGTGCATACAAAATTCTCGAAGAGATGGGTAACACTGAATATAACAATAAGGTAATCGATACTTTAGTGGAAGCAGTTAAGAGTGGTGAAAGTACAGTGAGAAGGAGTGCATGCGAATTTCTTGGAGAGATTGATATGACAAGATATAGCAATAAGGTAATCAATGCCTTATTACAAGCACTTAAGGATAAAGACGTTTGGGTGAGAACCAATGCGTGTGGAGCCCTTGAAGCGGCAGTTAGGATAGAGAATAATAGTAAGGTAATCGATGCTTTATTAGAAGCACTGCATGATGATTATAATGATGTGAGAGTGAGCGCATGCAAAATTCTGGGAGAGATTGGTAAGACAGCAGATCATAATAGAGTGATCAATGCCTTATTCGAAGCACTTAATGATAAGTACGATGATGTTAGAAAGTGTGCATACGAAGCGCTTGGAGGGATCGGTAAGATAGTAGATAACTATGAAATAATTGATGTCTTGCTTGAAATACTTATAGTGGGTAATCGGGACATGAGTAGGATAGCGTGTGATGCTCTTGGAGTCATTGGCAACACAAGAGATAACAATCAGATAATCGACGGCTTGTTGAAAGCACTCACGTATGAAAGTCACGATGGGAGACAGAGAGCGTGCGACACCCTTAAAGCAATCGGGAAAGCAGGAGACAATAATCGCATAGTCTCTGCCTTGTGTAAAACACTTAAGGATCAACGATACGATGTGCGTGAGGCAGCGTGTTATGCTCTTGGAGCGATTGGTAAGGCAGGGAACAATAATAAAGTAATATATACCTTGTTGCGAGCCTTCAGTAAGAAAACTGTAGGTGAAAATGCGATTCAAGCTCTTAACCCATGTCTGCACGATGTTTTGAGTCTAGAAATGCTTAATGATAAGTATATTAAAATACTAGAATCGTGGGTAATAAATGAGAAATCTGATTTAAAAGAAATACCAGCAAGTCTTTGTGCAAGATCATATTTTGAATCGAGAAACGAGGTTTGGCTTCCGCTCACATTCCTCACTGCCCTTTTACAAAGTGTTGCTGTGACGATAGGTGATAATAATGCATTTGTGTATGGTGCCACGGAGTCAATTGTAATAGAAAATATTTCTGATGAATATTTAGAGAAACTAAAGATTGCTTTTGAGGAGCAACAAGAAAAGCTGTAAAAAGAAACGTGTATTTGCTTTATTGTGATCAATTTATACTAGTAAGAATAGACTTGGCAAGATTTTTTTATCTGCTATCACAAATCAACAGACTCAGTGGCTTTATTTCTTGTAACTATACTCGTTTGCTTTTTTTGTTTGTATTTTCTTTTGAATAATAAATGAGCATGTCCGTGCAAACATATTCACTCGCAATCAAGGGTGTGTGGGTGGGTGTTTAGAAATTAGAATGCCTTACTACGACAACGGTTGTTTCTATCTTGGCTTGACTTCATCAGGTGGTGTTCTCAATATTATATTTACTTAGATAGTAATTCTTAAATTATTCGGATAGAAACATTCGAATTACTTTTCAATACAATAATTAGATTTTTCAAGAGACATTTGCACATTTCAAATTTTCCAAATAGAATTAACTTAACTATAACCTTTTAAGTTGATTATACAAGTTCATATCTATTCTTTAAAACTGAAAATTTTGAACAAAATAATCAAAGCATGTTCTATTCACAAGTCAGGCTAACTACGATGCAGATTTCGACTATTGCTTAGATAGACATCATCAGATGGTTTTGATTCTTCTACACTTGTTCGAATGAAATCGATTTTCGAAGAAATCATCAATAAAGAGTGTTACAAAGTAAATCTGCTTGTTAAATAGTTCAAAGTACTATAATACTTATTGATACGATACTGTTTTATTTCAATAAGTGACTTCTTGCTGTATTGAAAATCATATCTAACAAAAATTATTCCGCGATTGACATCTTAAATCATAAACACACGTGAGAATGCTAATCAAAATACTTCCAATGTACTAAATATATAGTTGAACCATAGCTTCTTAAATTAAATGAATAGTAATTCGATGAGCTATCTTGAATATAATCTAAGATTAGCTTCATTGTGATCTAAATTTAATCATTTAACGTTGCTTTCATTTATATACTATACTAATCTTCAATGAATTATTCCGGTAATCCTTTAACAGTAAAAGTGTATGTTCTCATTTGATATGGAAAATATATTGAAAAATTGTTTTTATCATCAATAATCATTGTGTTGATTAATATATTTTAGTTTAATCGTATATCTTTTAAAATAAAACCAATAAAATATAGCTCTAGTATCACTTTGCAGTATTAGAAAATGAAAATTCGTCTATTCTGATCAATACCACAATCAACGGAAAATAAACATTTAAATAAACCATACTAACACACATCCATATGAGTTCCTTTAACTAAAACGAAACAGATTCCTAATATCGATATCTCTTTCAACCTATTAAAATTAAAACCATAAATACATCAACTGTATCCCTTGACGAACTACAATCCTCGATACTCACATAAAGGAATTACTCTTAGATTTTTCAATAATATAAAAATCTGAAATGTTTGCTCCATCTCGAAATAGCCTTCCATCGAACGAATTCGTAAGCAACATGGGGTGTGTGGGTGTGGGTATGGTTGTGTTACTTTGGCCCACACCCACACCCACACCGACACCCACACCCACACCCACACCCACACACACACACACACCCTTTATGAGTTGGGTCTATGTCATTATTCATATCTGCCCAACAGTGATTGCTTCTGTATGCTAGATTATTCTTCTGATTTTGTTTCAATGTGCGATGTTTAGCGTGCAAATATATTTGCAATTTTATGTTTTATTTTTATTAATCAAAACTTAATAAACCAGGGAATTTTTGGCCTTTCTTTCAATCATTTTCAACCTATAAACAGAATTATCACCTTGTTGTAAAACTAGAAATAAACCAAAAAATTAATAAATAAAACTGTATATTCTTTTGTTTATTTGATATTTGATTTAATCTCAAGATAGATATTTATGTTGAAAGATTAGTTACTTTTTCCGAATTTGTTTTTTTTTAAATATAATCTATGAAATCTAAATTACAATAAATAATAAAAAAAGGATTTTAAGCACCAAAAAATTGTGATATGACTAGTAGTGCTGTACCAGCAATAATGACAAGTCCTATTTTGGTTTTCATAGACCAAGCATATTTACGACGCTTTTCCTTCTCGTATAATTCGAGAACGAATTGGTATGTTCCTAATTTAAATGCTTCGTAACCTCCCTGTTGAATAATTGTTCCATGAGCCATGATTAGACGTTCGAAATTTTTATAACGTAACATTAATTCATCAAAATCATTTTTAACTGAGTTGATATTTTTTCGAAAAAAAAATTTAAATGGTTTCGTAACACAAGCTTGACGATAACCATCGACTAGCCACAGATAAAATCGTAGTAGATGACCTTGTGCTCGAATTGATTGTTCACCTGATTCGAAATAATTGAATGCTAAATCAGTTACGATCAATGTTGCCGATAATCGATGATAGAACACAACCTCATGTATAAACTCAACATTATAAAAACAATAAAAACTAATCTCATCAAATGGCCATTCGAACGAAACAGTGACAGAGCAATTAGTGTTGTATGCCAAGCCATCATTGGTAAAATAAGCATGAATGTGTTTATTTAGTTTTTCATTAGATATAACACCATGCGTTGCAACCAAATATGCACTTGAATATTCTTTAAGAAATTGTAAAGCCCAAAAAGTATGATGTATATTGGGAATAACAATATATTTAACTTCTCCTAGAACAAAAATGAAAACTTAATCAGAAAGAAATGAGTTACAAACTTATCTTCTATAAAGTAAAAAAGTAGTCCAGAAATGGTAAATTAAGATCTAAAAGTTAATCAGCATGACTGCCCGATACGGGAAATGCCACTCTTCAAATTTTGAAACAAACATAGAAAGAATCACTTATTTTTCTGTGAGAGTTCTATAAAATCAATCCCCATCTTTCCCATTTCGCCGTTTTTGTTTACTAGAGCAAGTAAGAGACAATGTGATCCTCTATTAATTAGGATTTTAGTTCATTTGATCACAATAATATTGGACGTTTCATGAGAAATCTGTAGTGATGTGAAAACCAAGTTTTTCTATTAGGTTAATATATAATTATACATTATGTTAATGCGTAATCGACATTATATCATTATTAATTCATGAAATAGCATGAACGATCGTAGAATTAGGAAGTGATCTTCACGAAAACGTTGTTCTCGCGCTTTTTCTTAATTATGAAAAAGACATTTGCAAAATGATATTCGAGAAGTGATTATGATAAACATAAGAATCTTATATTTGAGGTGAAATCATCAATTTATTTGCGTTCAATTTATGGAAAACACTAAGACTCACCGATTTCTAATAATAATGTTTTTATTATATTTGTTGGTGGAAACGGTGAAATTACAACCAGCCGATTCGATTGCGCTAGACGAATTATTGTCATACGACTTGGCAGCCGAAAAATCCCATTTAGCATGGTAAGTGAACCTTCATAGGTCCATAAGTTTGCATCATGACGAATCAATGTAGTGGCAGTAGATTGAAATGAATCAACCATTTTTTACTATAAAACAATCTAGAAAAAGACAATTCTTTATAAATGATAACAAAAACAAAACCTATGTGTAATTAGTCTGTAAACAACATGTTCATTCAATTATCGACCACTTATGAATCACTGGAAAAAAATTCAAAGCAGTCTAACTTGGTTCATTAGGAGCAAATATTTGGATGTGACCAAAAACAATGTCTGTACAAAATTTTGTCTTTAGCCATTTTTGTATCAGAATTATAGTGACATCAATCAAGATTATAAGAAAGTCTTCTGGACGAGAATTTATATAGCAGAGTTTGCTCTATAAAATGTCCAATTTGCTTTCCTCTTTATATGCCGCTACACCAGATTGAAATCTGTGGCATTTTAAATGCCAAAATTCGAAAAAAGCGATTTGTTTTTGAGAAATGTCATCTGGCATAGAAAGTAGTTCTTCGCAAATCGTCTGTCGGTTCTGAATCTTTTGAGTTTTGCCTTGATGTAACTCATCATCTTGTAGAAAACTAAATGCACTAGAAAATTAGATAGTTAAAACTATCCTAGAATACGATCCAAAACAGTTAAGAATGACGAAACAAGGTCTACCTTTAGTCAGAAAAATACTCTGAACATACATTTAGAAAAAATGTCAAATTCTAATTCTCTTCAGTGAGTTATAAATAGGACATATTTGAACGAACATGTTGTTCAAAGATTTGAGGGGTAAGGCTATTTGTCTACTATTTTAAAAGTATAAAACAATTATATCGATCATCAACAAAACTAGAGAAGAAAACGTTCTGTTCAGAGAAGATGGATGCTAGTTATCGATGCGTTGAGATTTCTGCATGTTTTCTTCTACCAAACACTGAAAGTCAAATCCTAAAAATGATCTATAATTTTTTCTCGTTAAAATAGCGTATGTATCCTGAAAATGACAAGAGTTATCTTGTAAATACACGTAATGAAATGATCTTACTGATAAAGAGAATTTGCCACTTAACCTATGATTTGAAAGCAGTGACTTGAAATCGAGAATGTTTATTCAGTTTGAATTTAAGAAAATGGTACAATTTCTCTTAGTGATGCTAATTTTATCGATTCATCTGTCAAACGGCTCAAAAATATTAATAGAGACCTCATGTTAATAGGAAAAAACGATTTCACTAGACAAAAAGAAAGAACTATTTGTATTACTAAACAGCTCATCCATACATTGTTAAGATGAAAAGCAACCCGTATGTATATGTAATCAGAATTATCATGTTTAGACCCGATATTGCTTTTAAATTGAGCATTAGCAGGGACTAGAGAAAGTATGTTCAGTAATACTAGAGCAATTTTAAAACTAGGACAACAGCAACTGAGTAATAAATCACTTGATTCACACCTTTTCTTGTGCAATTTCATCTGAGTAAATCGAATATTTTTGAATACACATAAAAGTTTGAAAATTTATTACGACTGAAAAATTTGTCGGATGTCGGATACTACAAGATGAGTATCCGGTACAGCTAGTCAAGTCCACCTATAAGATTATCGGATCGATTCGGGTCAGAGTACGAAAAGTTGCACCCGTATAGAACTTTATTCACGACGCTCTATTGTACAGTAATGAACTGTAATACGGCACATTGAACACAGTCACCGTTTCTAGAACAAAAATCAACGGAATATAAGTACAAACGATGAAATAGTTCCCTATAAAGATAAAATATTTTAGCGTTCAAATTCTGCTATATCGATGTTAATTTCTTTGTAATGTCAAGTATCGGTATACGCATTCGATTAACTTAATACATAACTTCAATATAGAAAATCTTTCATTTCGAGATGAACGTATATGGTCTTACTTTTTTTCATATTTTCTTTTCATTAATCAACATTTCAATCTTTAAAGAAGTTCCATCGTCGCAGAATGAAGGCAGAATACTGATATGTTGCAATTCTTCAGTATTAGTGATGGAAGATCAACAATTTGCAATTGGATATCGTGTTACTTCATGAACATACAGTTACGTTGTAGATGTCGCGTGAATACGCTACACACAGAGTATATGTTTTAGAAACATTCTGCTTAGTCTATGCTTTGAATGCATTACTATGAGAATAAATATTGATCGCAAACATTAACTCAATGAAAATATTAAAATAAACATCAAGATTATTCTTGATGACAAAAAGATGACTTGATTTTTGCAAGCAATAATCCGATTAAAATCGATTAGAACAGTAATTCACTCTTTCAAATATAATCATTATTTAGGTATTAGTCGGATTGCAATAAAAATAATTAACTATACTTTCAGTAATCAATTGATATCTCAACCCTGCATAGTTGAACTGATAGACTTAAGAAGCATTGTGATCGATTATTTGAATATACAGTGATATGACTTTGAATATGTGCAAAACAGATGGTTATCCTATTAACTGACCACACCGTCATTTACCTGGTATTGAATGTTTGATGACATTGGCGCCTGATATTCAATATGTACAGGAACTACATTCATGATTGTATGATACTAATGAAAAATGATTGATTAGGCTATGACCTAGTCGATTATGGAAGCCTGGAAAACGTGTGTATTTGCAAGGATTACTGAAAACATTTACGGTTACTTGCAGAAAATTTTCCAATTCATTATATTTTACGCATAACCATGAAAATTATTTGAAATATTTCTAATTGTTGCATATAAGTGCAGGAGAGAAAGGCATATATAAACATGCGAAACTACGCACGATTCTTATTCTTATAAATATTCGCATTCAATAATCTTGTTTGCAAAGTAATTATGAACGGTTTATTATATCGAACAGTTTTGAATATAATTCTAATGTAAATCTATTATGAACATCAAAATAACTATAGCTTCTAGATTCTTATTTGATCTTTTCAATTGAAACGTATGATAATGCGTAAGAAAGAGGCAACAACAAAAATGAGTGCTGAAAATAATCGAAGGATAGAGAAACACAATTAAGAAAGAATAGAACACATACAATAGTATATATGATGCACTTTTTTTACATGCTCTGCTCACGTGGCGAAAAAGGTAATGTATTCATTTATTTGTTAGAAAAAACTAATTACTTATATCATTTGCAATAGTTTTCAAATTTCTGCCGCAGGTAAACCAGTGGCGGCGGAGCCCTTACGCTTGGGGAGGCTCAAGCCTCCCTTAAAAAAAGAATAGGGAGGCTTGGGGAGGCTCAGATATTTGAGAAAATTTTACGGATCTCATTCTGAATTTATAACAGATGTCCAAAATGTTATCAGCGTAGTTGATTTTGTATATATCTTTGCATGCAGAAATGCCAAAATCTGGAATTTATTTTGAAAAGATGCGTTCTCGGTGCTCTGTGCAATAACTGTATCAGAAAATTCTACTGACTTGTACTGATGAGCTTTTAGAAAGCTGAAAGGAAAGATGTATAAAAGGTTTCTACTTCCCATTATATTGGAAATAATAAACATAATTGAACTAATGTCTTTTTTCATTTATTTTCGAACAGAAAAATGATAAAAATTTGATTTGTTTTTAAACGTGTGTCGTTAAATTCTCCGCAATATTCAGAGGAAAATGGTTTTCTTGACTTACTGTAATCGATTTTGAGAGAACAAAACGTAAAGATGTACGAGATCCTGTAATTTTTCACTATAACAGTGAACTAAAAGCTCCAGAAATGGCATGCTGATTATCGAAATCAAGTTTATTGTACAACAACGCATTAGTAAATACATTGATACTACCAAAGCAATCCGTTTCGTGATCAAAAATCGTCTTAAAGAATTAAAAGTGAATAGTTAAGCAATAAGTCATTTAAATAGGAAAGGAAATTCAATTCAGAAAAGTGAAAACTATAACATCTCGTAAATCTTTGCTTTTAGCCCTCTCAAAATCGAGTAGAGCAAGTCAAGAGAAAGTTTTGCTTCTATAAAAATAATTTAAGTTTCTATGATTTGTTTGTGCGAGAATAAATGAAAAATAGATATATTACAAACAGTTGTATTACTTCCAATATAATGGGAAGTAGCAACATTTTATTCATCTGTTCTTTCAGTTTTCGAAAAACTCATCAGAACAAGTCAGCAGGACTTCGTGATGCAGTGCTCGTAGAAAATCTAACAACAGCTACTAGGATTCATCTTTTCAGAATTTCTTGGGATTGTTCTATAGATCCCAGTATCCATTTTATCGTCAAACGAAAGGGATTAAAGCAAAGGCATGTGCCTAACTGAGATGGAGGCAGACAAGACGTCGGGCGAGGACCAGCTGATAATGAAGGCTTACTCTTCCGGGCCACGGATATTTTTTGGTATAGTTGAATTGTATCCTATTCTATCAAATAGATCAATTCCGTGGCGTAAACGAATCCAGTGAATATCCAGAAAAAAACGGAAGATCCTCAAATTATTGGCGAATCTGTTGAAAAAAATGTCAAGATTATATTGTTTGTCTGTGCAGAGATATATCCAAAATAAACTATGTTGAAAGCATGGTAGCACTGCACTCACTATATCTTTAATGAGAGTTGAAGTTAGAAAACTAGAAATGCCCCCTGTCCCACATCTCATCACCGTCTGAGAATTTTTGAGCCTCCCCTGGATTGGAATCGTTCCGCCGCCCCTGCAAGGGATATTATAAAATTTGAATTATACAACAGAATGAGTTCATCATTATAATTGCGAGATGAGTGTAGTTGCATCATAAGTATACTTACAACGCGACTATGCTTTTATCTTTTTATCCTATAGCAAGTCATGCAATATTAGTACAACACATACACAAACTGTAAAAGAATAAATAGTAAATAGTACGATTTCAGTAATCTTCGACGAAATATATTTCGATGTATAAGCATTCGACACTTGATGAATACTCTATTCGACGAAAAATCAATCGACCAACATCTCCCTACTCATGATAATGATAGTATATCTTTTGTATTTTAGACGCACCTAAAAATGGGCTTTTTGATGAAACAACTCAAGAACAAACGTCGAAGCGGTTAAATGGAAGAAACTTAGCATTTATAGAAATGACGCGTTCTGCAGAATTCACAGATAAGCTACAGCAGAATGTTGATATATACGGCACCCTTAAAAGTGAATTGGAAACCTTACGCGCAAAGTTTCCTCAACAGTTTCAGAAACCAATCTACGTATTATCAAGTGTTGATCTTAATATGAAAGATCAATGGAAAGAACGCTTGATACAGGCAAAATATAACGAAAGCGGAGAACGCATTATACTTATTCCTTGCTACGTCGGAAACTCACTTTGGGTTGGAGTGATAATAAAATTTAGTGCGGACGAATACATTGAACAAGCTGAATTTTTCGATCAAGTGATGGAATCTGGTTTTATTCCCAATACTTTCCAAGAACAATTCGCTGAAGTTTACCAAGGTTGCAATTTACGTTCAGGAGATTGCAAGAAACACACAGATCAAACACAAAGTGCAAGGTTAACGATTGAAAAGTTGTTATCCGCTGTCGAAGAGGGTAAGAATTCAGAACTCGAAGGAGAATGTCCAATCACAAAAGAAAATCTGATGAATCTGTATAATGATTTTTCCTCTATGCCCATTTGTGCCGAAAGATCCATTAACGGTCTGTTGTATCATCTATCTCTCAAATTAGCAAGTAAAGTGCTACCCATGTCGTGCGAACCGGTCCAAAACCGTCGGTTAACCGCGGTTATTTTTTACAAAAAACGGTTAACCGCGGTTCCCTAAGCCATTTTTATGACTTTCCAGCATAAAAACCGACGGTTAACCGCGGTTAAGCGCCCAGTTAACCGGANTCCGGTTAACTGGGCGCTTAACCGCGGTTAACCGTCGGTTTTTATGCTGGAAAGTCATAAAAATGGCTTAGGGAACCGCGGTTAACCGTTTTTTGTAAAAAATAACCGCGGTTAACCGACGGTTTTGGACCGGTTCGCACGACATGGGTACTTTCAGATAATACTAGTGTAGTATTCGACCAAACAGAAACAGAAATAGAGAAAGAATTTCAATTTTTGAAAGAACGGTTGAAAATAGAAGAATCGAAATATGCAAAAGTTCATGATTTGGTTGAAAATTGCTTCATATATGCGAAAAACAAAAACTGGAAAGTTTCCATGACTATGTTGAGAAAAATTTTAAAACAGATTAGCCCATTGGATATTACAGAAATGTTTAGAATTATTGAAAAAGTGAACGATGCAGCAAAGTTACTTAAGGACCAAAGCGTTATTCTTTTTCTAGGAGGAACGGGATCTGGTAAATCAACGACTATCCATTTTCTTGCAGGATCTAAAATGATAGAAACAAAAATGAAAGGCTTAAATCATATTGCTGTTGATCTTGCCAGTGTAAAAAACCCAGATCTGAAAAACATTACAATTAGTCCGTTTGCGCAATCCGAAACGCGATATATTACACCTGTTAGAGTGAATTTTAAGGATGTTGGGGCATTCAGTAAAGGAAGTGTTGTTTTGTGTGATAGTCCAGGTTTTGAAGACACTAGTGGATCGGAAGTAGACATCGCAAATGGAATAGGAATTGTTCGAGCAATTAAAGGATGTCAAAGTGTAAGACCAGTCATTTTTGTTAGCTATAAAAATATTGGCAATCAATTTGAACGTTTGAAAAGTCTAGCACATATGTTAGTAGGACTGATACCTACAATTGAAGATAATAGAAATGCTTTCTCCTACATATTTACCAAATATCCTCCACACGAACGATCCACAATTCATACGTCATTGAGGAATGTGAAAGAATAAATGAATGATGCAGAAATATCGGATGTTGCTTTTATTAGTTTATTTGATGATATGCTACGCAAAACAAAACGAGGCGTACTATGCATAGATCCAGTCAATGATGACCCTGGAGAAATTCTTGATGAACTCACAAAATCTGGTACAATTTCCCATTCTGAAGAAGTTTTCCAATTCTTCATCACAGAAAAGTCGAAAACTATTGTAAAAGAACAAGTAAGCAAACATCAGTTCAATATGATGTCTGCAACAAAGCGTTCCGAATATTTATTTGTCAAATATAAATTGGATCAATTGAAACAATTAAGTGAGCTGCTTGAGTTAGATTATATCAAACAAATTTACCATGATTCTATTCGACATTTCAGTAAGCACCTCAACCAAGAGTACCAAGAAGGTATAGACGTATTGTATCGCTGCCTTGTGAATCAGCAAGTGTTAAACGCTGAAGTCATTAAACAATTACAAGCTTACATCGAGCACGCTATGCTTGCAGAAGATCTAAGGAAAGTACATTTAGGGAAGGAAGTCGTTTCAAGTAGCGCATTTATTCAATATATGAATGAACACGTCAGTAGTTTGCTCAAAAATTTAGAACAGAAAAGTATTGATGATTCGTCAGTGAAAGCTAGTTTAGATATATTGAAACTTCTTTCTAATTCTTTTTCAGACACTATCATTAAATATAGGGATGCGTGTCAAATTTTCGATAGAAAACTCGAAAGTTTAATTGACTCTTTCAAACAATCAGTATCGTCTCAAGACTTTGAAAAGATTGCTAGTGAAATGACGAAATTACATGATGCTCAAACAACTTTACAAGGTCACTTAGATCGCAAGAACATTGAAAGAAAATATGCGCAGCTCCAGGATTATTTTCTTGAATATCTAAAAGATTCTATAGAAAAGCTAAATGATTTATTCAAACAAGAAAAACTGGAAAAAAGTGACGTAGATCGATTAAATGACTGCATAGGTATGTTAGACTCTATTAAAAATGCATACTCCCTTCAAGAACATATTGAAAAAGTTGAGGGTGTGGGTGTGAGTGTGGGTGTGGG
>OENM01000997.1:0-26204 GCA_900239745.1 Rotaria magnacalcarata
CTCATAATAAAATGGTATGAAACAGACAGTAATAATAACCTATACAAGGCTTTTTTAATATGACAAGATTCAGGCAAGAAACAGACAAGAATCTGAGGAAAAAAGAATCAGACAAGAATATCAAGAAAAATAAGAACCAGACAAGAATGCAAGAAAAGCAAGAATCAGACAAGAAAGCAAGAATACAAGAATCTTGTCTGGAGAAGAACTTCTTGCCTCACCAGCCAAGATTCGGTCTACACGAATCTTCTCAGAAAGGCAAGATCAGTTTTTTCAGACAAGAATCTTGTATAGAAGGAATAGAAAAAGAATCTTGTCTGAAAACCAAGAAAAACAAGAACCTGGAAAGAATAGGGCAAGATCGTCGATTGGTGTATCTTATCTGTTTTTATAATTTGAATGTTTCCGTAAGCACATGAATGAAGGTAAGACCAAGATGCATACTGAAATACTTGCAAATGCAAAATCAAGTACACATCTATCCTATACTTTCACAGACTGTGTTTTGGCTCATAATTATTTTCGAAGAGCCGATCTTTCGAAATGTTGCTCTACTCCGTTAGCATTTAAAACCTGAAAAGTTTTTGAGAAACATCTGAGAAAGTATGACTTTAAATGAGTATTCATGCATACAGATGTTCAAGATCAATGATAGAGCCACGTGTTTTTCTGAGTGGGACGTGACATATTGAAATCAAAAAATTTTCTGATTTACTTCTGTTAAATGAGATAGAATAAATTATCGGAAATTTTGTTGCGCTAGCTGAGAACAGAGTGCCGCCCATTGTATTTTAATAATCAACAAACAAAAAGAGCACAGAAAAGAAAACTAGCAAGACCATAAACAAATATATAACATGACAGAAAAATACGGGATATTTTCTAAATGTTACTGAACACAATTACTAGACAAACATACAGATAAACAATATAACCTAATGGGAAGAGAGGAGAAGCTTTTTGGTGTTATAAATTTGACAATTTATTTGAATTTTTCGTCATTGATAACAAAATCACCGGCCTCTTTTAAGTATTGAAATGCGAGTATTTGTGCGATAGATTAGTTCGAATTCAGGATGGTGAGATTGCTGTTTGTCGAGCGAAATCAAGGTAGAATCACTGTTTGGATAGCATACATTGACACAGACACATAAGCGTATAAAAAGAAAAGATTAAATTGCACAAATACTGTGTAAAATAAGAAAGAAATAAAGAAAAATCACAATAATAATATACAATTAACGTCGAATTTTCGAGTTCTACGTTATCAAAATTTGAACAACAAATTTAATCACGACTGATGAACCACTATTTAGATAAAGTTTTTGGGTAAATGGAAGCGACGGCTGAGTTATAAATTTGTCCAATGGACATGGAAGGATATCAACAAGATGTACGGATGTATAGCCGAGATTTTCTAAATAGAAAAGAATATTCCGGTCTTTTTTTTTCTTTCTCAAATAGAATTCTATTGGGAAACAAACCGTTGGGTGAGAAATATTCATTATCAAATATATTTATATGAATAACATCTTCATGAAGATTATATAAAAGAAATTGCATAGGCGCATTCCATTTTGGATTAACTGTTCGCTTTAGAAATGGTGTTTTTAATGTTAATGAGCCGACAGTTATTTCACAATACGGATCAAGAGAACCTTTTTTTGCAAAACAAATATAAAATATTTTTTATGAGCGTTTAGACAAATACAAAATACTAACGGTGTCGTTCACGGATCGTAGTTGATGGGACTAAATCATAAGCTTCTTGTACGACGAGAAGAAGACGTGCCACTGCTGCTCTTGAATCACGTTTACTATCTTGAAAAAAATAATAATCAGTTCTATTTCAAACTGTACGAAATGGCGACGATTGCTACTGAATTAGAAAACAATCACTTAAGACTAATCTAATTATTATGTGGATAAACGGCTGTAGTTATTATGGAATTCTATTATTTAGAAATCTTTTTTTCTTGCCAACGGAAATATACACTTGATAGGGGTATTCGAAACTCTACTGATTCAAACTATCGACAGTCATCGTTCGAGAAACTCAAATCCACACGAATACGTTGTTTCGGTGTTAAGATCTGGATATTCTCTTTACCTGCAACTGTGAACATGGCTTTATCAGTTAGAATTGATTTTTCTGCCGCTTGACATTCTTCAACAGCATTATTAATTGATTTCACCCATAGAGTACTAAAACGAACGACTTGTCAATGTAAAAATTCCTATTTAAAATGAAAATTGACTTACCGAACATTGGCTTGTTGTGTTTTTAATACAAATGGTTTCTCATGAATTTTCGTTGTAATAGAAAATGACAGTTGATCATTGAGTGATTCATTAGCAATGATAATGTCTGTTAAAAATAATGGCTAAAAAAGAGAGGAAAGAAGAAAATATTAAATCAAAATACAAATTCAAATAGAATTTATCAAACCAATCGATAGAGTTTTAACTGTAATGCTGATTTTAGTTCAAATATTTGTGTTTGCCAATTCGTCGATGAAGATTTTATTGTTGAAAATAGAAGAAAATCATTAAACAAGAATCCTAATAATTCTTTCCCACTTGGTACCTAAAGAATCAAGATAGCAAATGATTTTTAGAAGTCTCTTTAATTCTATTGAAACACTCCAAACGACTTTCTCTAGATATCATTAGATATTCGAAATACTATTCTTGATTTCTCATAGTTTATTCCTTTATATCGTTTTCTCTTACCTTCATTACTAAACCATGTAAAATTAATTTTCGTCGTACATTATATCTATTTAACGAGTTGAATTTGATTAATTCATCTAATAGATATCGATCCGAAGGATTTTCATCACTACCAAATGATAAATGTTGGTGTAACCAATCTAAACGTAAACTATTTTCTTGATCACTTATTTGTTTATTGATTCGTTCATTTAATTGACGTGCACATTCGAGTGCTTGCTTTAATGATTGATAATCTGGATGATTCGCTAAAGTGTGCTTCAGAACTTTGTCAATTAATAATGGATAACGTGTAACACGTTGAATGGGTTTTGTTAAAAATCCATTCAATGATAAACCACCGGTTTTATCTTGGAAAATTTTTAAATATGCGCGACATTGTTCATTGGAATCGATTTTTGCTTGTAGAGATTTATTTGCTTGTGCACGATTATTACAATATTGAAAATAATCATTGGCCATACTTGGCAAATGTAAACAAAGAATTTCGCCTATTCTAGTTGATTCTGTTATTGTCATTGATCCTGCTGATAGGAGAGGAGCTGGAGGACCATCTTCATCATCGTTTACGTGTTCAATAGTTGGTTTAAATGCTACACGATTTATCGATGGTGAACGATGATGCGCTCCACTACGGTGTTTCAATCGACGAAGCGATGCCGATTGAGACACATCAGGAGTAAATGAACGATGACGAATATCGATAACACTTTTCGATGGAGTCTAAAAAATTCGATAAGGAATGATAAACACAACTTATTGAAACTTAATTTCGGTTAGAATTGTATCGGAACTATCATCGTGTCTCTCGTTTGAATTTTCCCGGGAGTTGAATATCAGTGAAATAACAATTAATTTGTACTAACCTGAGCAGCTAATGCAATATTTGATAAAGATGCTGATCGAGGTGCACGCATCACTACGTCGCTTCCTGTTAAGGGAAGTGCTTCTTTATAATCTACTTGTGCGTGTAATGCATTTAAAAGATTACTATTGAGTGCGATTAAATCAAACCAATTAATAAATAGTTGACCGATTTCCTGTTCATTTAAAGCTCGAGCACTATTCAAGGGTCTAATAAATTGGTTAGTCACAATTGATAGATCATCAACATAACGTTGCTCAGTTTCGATTAATTCTCGAATAGCAGATAGTCTTAAGGAATGCATTGGTACATTTTGTGACGATGACGATGATGCATCACCATCAATTGATACTGTTTTCATGGTTGAATCATTAAAATAGAGATGTTGCGATGAATCGGCTGCAGTAGGTGTGGTAGGAACAAGACGAGATGGCGTAGGTGGTGAAGCTGGAAAATAAATTTTTGAAATATTAATATCATTATTTTTTTTCAAGAGAAAGGAAAAGTTCCAAGAAGATAATGAGCCATGCTAATCAACATGCACTAAGATTTCGTCAGGTTTTGACAGTATAAAAAGGAACTACGAATAGTAAACACACACAGGCGCAAATTTATTAGTCATTGAGTACAATTGTTTTACTTCGTGCAGCCATATCGATGAACATTATAAATGTCGTTTAGTTGTTTGTCGGCTAGCTTTTTCATTTTGTTTTCAAATCCTAAACTTACGATGAGATATAATAAAAGCCAACTTTTACCTAATATATGCATGGCATTTATGTTTGGCTCGTGCTCTAGCTGTCGTTAGTATTAAGAAGCAAGAGTCACACGGTCGAGAACATTTTTTTCAAGTATTTTTTTCTTTTCTATTTACAGTGTGTAATATTCTTTCTTTTCAGTTTTCAACCAAGTACACATCATTTCATATGTATATATATATATATAATTATGTTTCATATATGAGATAGCGATACACAAAAAGTAGAGAGATACGGCTATACAAAGGAATAAAAAATAGTCAAATCACTTGTATGTGTAATTATAGAAAAATAGTGACCGATAATTCGAGATCGAAAGAAACAAGTGTGATTCGTCAATGTCACCAGGATTCACAAGTTAAAGATAGAACCAAAAGAAAAGAAAGAACGTAGGAAAACTAAGCGTAAACACATACATGTTTATTGCATAGAACAAATGTTAGAAAAATTTTCATATTTTATCGCAGAGGAGTATCGAGCACGTAGAATACATACATAGATTGATAAGAATGAAAGAAGTAGAAGAACAACAGCTGTCAATTAAATAAAACACACGTAGAAATCAAAAAAAAGGAAGAAACAAGAAAAAATTTTAATAGAAGAGAGCGAATGTATGTGGATTTTTTTTCTTCAATACTCGCGCATATACTCAATCAAACATGATGACAGATTATATCAAAAATAGGACGATGGGGAATTCAAAATAAATAGCAATCGTCCGTGCACGCTTATATATGCAATTGGACACCATCATCAACTTCCTGATTTGGACAAGCGCGAGATCATATTTTGCAATGATGATTATCATTGTCCTAGAATACGGACAAAAATGAATTAGCCAAAATGAAAAACAATATATTGAAAAACAAAATGAACAAAAAGCTTTGTTTTATTGTATTTTTTTCATATCTCATTCTGTTAGTCTATATAAGGCAAGCTAAAAAAATCCACATACATCGCCTTGTGCGCACCCTTAACCTACATATTTTGTTAGTGAACTACGAAAATGCTGTGTTTTATAAACGATTAATGTGACCCCCAAGCTGATTACTATTATTATCATTCTGTGTTAAACTTACATGTATTATGTTCGTCGATCGATTTGACATACGTCGATGGAATCAAACCAACTTGATTACCATATCGAGCTTTAAACCAACCACTATTACCTGCTTGATCTAATATTTCTAAAACGGCATCGACTGGAAAACTTAATTCATCTTCTTGTTGGGCATCATATGCAAAAAGAGCAACACATCGAGGATATTCTAAATTGATAAAAACAAACCGTACGTGGCTTATTAATGTTTCATTGTAATATCGAAAGGATTTGAAATAATTTGTATTATTCCATAAGAAAACGCATTCGTTAACGGCCTGGCTTTGAAAAATCTATTGAGTTTTTCCAAAAGAAAATATAGTTTATACTCTTCGAAGGTTATTTATAATCTCACGTTTTAAAAAGAACGATTATAAAATTTCATCAATGTTTTCCCTCCAAGCGAATAAAAAGGCAATCATGCAATAGTTCAGCACCTCTGGTCATACTCAAAGAAGATTGCGTACGCATGAAATAAGTTCGGAAACAAGAGGCTTAAGACGATTTGGAATATTTCATCGCATACCTGAAGCATTTTGATACATAGAAACCGGCGGTGTGAATGTAGAAGCTGTTTGCATTTGTACGCAATTCGCTGGAAACCAACCGAAACGCATTGATTGATCAGAAGACTAAATATATATTTAAGAGAAACAGCTTCTTGTAAGCAAGCATAAAGAAAATTGATTTGGCCATACTCGAATTTCTCCTTGATACCATCCTTTATCACCCTTTTTTTTTACATAAATAAGTTGACCTTGGTCAAACGATAAACGTCCTTCTTCGTTAGTGTGAAACGGCGCGATTGCAACAGCGACTTCTTGTTGTGGCTTGAAAACAAAATGATCAAATGGAATAATTTTTTTATGTTAAACATACTGCTTCAACTTTTTGAACATAATTATTCGGAAAAGTTCCTGTACGATCACCGATTTTTCCAGTCCACCAATCACCATCACGCTGTAATACAACGATACGATCACCAGCATTAAATGATAGATCTGCAACATCTTTTGCTTCATAGGGATAAATAGCTTCATAGATATCAGCTAAAAAAAATGATTTAGTGTTACTTTTTGTCTTTGAACAGACAAGAAATTGATACTCGATGACGCAGCAATACATGCAAATAATAACTAACCGTCACCAAACTTTTGTTTTCAATGACAAAGACAAAAAGCAAAAAATATAAGGAGCTACTTAGATTATTTAGAACTATAAGAATATTTTGTTCTCTTTCGATTCAAAACAACGAGCAGATAAAAAGTAGCAGATATCTTTTGCTTTAATTACTTAAGAAAAAAGAATAAGAAATAATATAGACATGTATTCTTTTTCCCGCCACCAATAATAAAGAGACATAGGCATCTAAATTATACCAAGGGGCTGATTGGTTGCAAACTTACGTATTGATGGCAGAATTGGTGCCTGACGCCAAACTAAAGTGTAACTAGAATGTCATTGTCTCTGTCTCACTTTATTTTCTTTTGAAGTTTCGACTGAGTCCATAGTAATATTAAAAAATAGCAATAATATCTTACCAACGTTGTTCGCAATCGATGGAGTTGGCGGTTGCAAAGATTTTTCATTTATTGGTGCAGTTCTAAAAAGCAATTCGATGTAAATTTTATCGAAGAACTCACTATCATCAAGTTCACTTACTTAATTATATTTTTACTATTTTGTATTTCTAATTCAGTTGCTGGTCTAACATAACTTCTTGGAAACCAACCGATCTGAATAAAACAATATTCACATTGCTTCATACGGTTTAAAAAAAGATCGTTTTACCTTTCCGCGAAGTTGTCCACTATACCAAGAAGCATCTTTCTGTTCACGCACATGAATAAGTTCACCTTTTCGAAATGATAAATGTTTATCGGCTGTTTTGCCTTGACAATCTGCCAATGCCATCGCCATCGATCCAGACTAAAAAGAAAAGAAATGAATTCGATATAAAAATAAATCTTCTTGAACATACCACTAATGGCGAAGCTGTATCAACAGAATTTCCATTCGTAGACGAAGACGTCGATCTACAGAAAAGAAAAACAATCTGAATAATGATTAATATTATTCTTTTCTTCACTACTTACACAAAACGTTCAGCATAAGCAGCTGGAAAAAATCCTTGTTTACCATTTCCATTTTTTCCGTATAACCAGTTCTCATCCTGTTGTTTTTGTGTTGGATCAATCTTAAAAGAAAAAGATATTAATATAATCTCCATGAGATCAAATATGTTGTAGGCGCTGTCATTAATCACGAAGTGCAACTTCTACAAATTAACTTACTGTTATGATATCTCCGGCTGACATAGCTATTTCATCTTCACGTTGAGGTACATAATCGTATAAAGCTCGATATTGAGTAGTTCCTAAATATGAAAGCAAAATTCAGAATTTTCTATTTCGGAAAATAATTCTTCTGACCAGATGAAGAATTTCCATTTGGAACTGTTGAAAATGCTTGTGGCCATTCATCTTTTGCAGTGAATGGAGAAGTAACCTTATTATTCGTTTGTAGTTCTCCCCATGGACCAGGTGCTGGTGTTTGCTTAACACTTGGTTTAGGAGCAACTTTTTTATTTTTCGGAATAACATCATTTTTAGGAACAAACGGATCATTTTTTGCAGTTCCATTATTTGCTGGTCGAAACCAATCATCTTCAGCTATTGTTGTTGGAGTGCCTATATCAGATTCAGAAGTAAATGGATCGACTGTTCGAAATGGATCGACTGTTCGAAATGGATCGTTATCAATAGCAGATGAAGGAGCTACAGGAAACGAATGAGCTGGCACATTGAAATCATTGTTAGCACGAGATTGATCATAATTGGCTGAGAAATTTACAAGCAGAAAAAATCAGAGCATAGAAATTACAGAGAAATACTTACGAAGTGTTGAGGGTGGAATTATTTTACTGAATAAATCAAATCATTATCGAGCAATTAAAAAGAGCAATTGTTTTTTACCTTATTGATTTCTTATTTTTAGCATCCTGTTCAAGTTGAGTAAGCTGACGACGCAGTTGCTAGAAAAAATTGTTTTTCAAATTTTGAGATCTCACAAGAAAAACTAGACATAAAACAGACCTCCATTTGATGTTGATATTGTTTACATTGATGATTCATAGTTGTGATTTGTTCATCGACATGTATACTCTCTTGTTTCACATTGTCTAGTTGAAGCTGTAGAAATCTCATTTGATCTGATTCTCGACTATCCATATCTGAATATCAGAGTACAACAAAATAAACGATCGAATACTTTTCGTTCGTTAAGTCGTCACTACTAGTCTCCTTACTGAATTCTTTCGATTGACTAAGATGTTTTAAAGATGAACTAATTGATTCTCTTTCGGATTGTGAGCGTTGTAATTTTAATTTCAAATCTTTTCGTTGTTGTTCAAAATTCTCTAACAGATTTTTTTCTTGTATTGTACGTTTCTGAACATCAATAATTGATTGATCAATTGTTTGTATATTTGTATTTGTTTCGTTATTTTTTCTTTGCTTAGTTTGTATTGTATCGTCCATACTTTGTACTTCAAGTTCGAGACCTTTTTCACGAGATTTTAAATCATTGATTTGTTCGAGTAAACGAGATTTTTGATTCGATAATTCTTGCATACGTTGATGTTCCCAGTCAAGACGACTTTTACGTTCTAATTCTTTTCGTGCAGCCTGAAGTCAACGGAAATGTATGATGTCTGAACACAGAAAAGTGATGATATTTACCTCTCGTTGTTCAAACATTTTTCTTCGTTCTTCTTCTTTTTGTTGTTCGATTTGTCTTTGTCTTTCTAATTGTCGTTCAAAGTCCAGTTGTTTTTTACGTTCTTGATCGTCCTTCTGTTTTTGTAATTCGAATTCACGTTTCCGTTCTATGATAAAAAGATTTATTATTAATAAATCGAAGAAACACCTAATATTTATTTAGTTACCTCGTTCTTCACGTTCCCGGTGTTCACGTTCTTCCTGTTCACGTAATAATTGTCGGCGACGTTCTAATTCTTTATATCCATCCTAAGAGCAAAACAAAAATATCATTCTTTATAAATTTACAGAACACAAACCTCATAGTTCTTCAAACGTTTTTCTTCATAAGTCACGATGCTATTTCTTCGTTCAGTCTCAACGGTTTCAGGAGAATGACTTTCGCTTGTATTTGTAAATTTAAAGGCATCTTTCAATTCTTGATTAATATTAGCAAACGCTTGTTGAACATATGGTTTCGCTAATGTACCTGTTCGTTCAATTTGTGCTGTATTTGCTGGTAACCATTCGTCAGGTAAACGAGAGGGTAAAATTTGACCAGCACGTACAACATCACAACAATGCATTGCAACGACAAATTCATCAGGTGTTAAACGACCATCTTTATCATGATCGGCTAGATTCCTACGGAAAAAGATACATAGACATTTTGAATGAACACTGATAATATCTTTTTGTGTACTCAAAAAAAAGAGTACACTATAGAATCGGTCAGTGTGTCCGTCCGTCCGTTCGTTTATTCGATAGCTCTTCACAATTACATTTGATTGAGCTGAAATTTTGTGTACAGAATTGTCTTATCAATATCTAGGTCGAGTTCGAAGATGAGAAGGATCCGTCAAGAAATGGCTGAGTTATCGAAAAAATTGTCATTTTTGATCAGACCATCCCTGAGGGGGAGTACAGAGATTTAAAAAAAAAAGCTTTTCTCAGAATTATCCACAACAGATATAAATTGACTCAGTTTTTAACGCTGATTCCGGATCTGATACTAGTTTTGAACTAAACCGTAGCTTTCTAACGAAACATCGCCTGAAAACGGCCTCAAAATGCACAAAAACTGCATCCAGAAACAAAAGTACCTAGTTTCTCATGATAATTTTGGGGTTCAGACAATCCAGAATGACTCATATGTCCCATGTACTTTTTGCAGTACACATAACTCTAGGATGAAATCCGAAGTTTCCACATTTATTATTTTCAGTATTGATGCAAAGGTAAAATCATGATTTTGACAACATCGTGATGTTTGTCGTTTGTTAGTGTGTAAAATTTCTCTACGACAGAATAATTACGGTTAGCTGAAAATACGATGCATTCCTTTTTCTGTTCTGTTGTTGACTTAGCAAGCTGATGCTTTTTCTAGTTGTATTATTTATTCACATAAGCGTAGGTCTTCTTCGTGCTAGATCAATTTTAGAGTATAATTATATAATGCTTCAGAAACAAGAAGTGATTTCCAAGTTAAGAGTTTTCGATAGTAGAGTGAAAAGAAAATAATTATTGAAAGTTCGATTGTATTGCTGGAATAGTATCAAATGTCCGTGGTAAATCTTGTCATGTGATATGTAATCTTAGCCCTAGGAGGAAAGCATACGGATAAAAGAAAGCAACCATTAACAATATGTTTTTGACATTTTGCATCAAACAATTTAGCAGACTATAAAAAAGCTGATGAAAATAAACTCAAATACCAGAATTTTTAGATTTTATCAATCCTTCCAATCACATTTCTGATATGATAAGATTCGTAGTTCTTGATTTCGTCGATAAAAATAGATTTTCTTCTTTATCAGATCGGCTGTCGTTAAATAACATATTCTGTTTGCTGTATTTTGCCTTTTCTCATCTATGACCTTTTATTAGATCATTTATTTCAATAGATATAATTGTTTGTTTACTTTGACCAATCGTTTAAATTTCTCCTTATTTTCATCTGTCATTAATAAGTCCTATGTCTATAGAACTTTCTTTTTCTTATCCAGTCATACAAAATGATTGATCGATATGTTAATATCATCAAATATTTCTAAGAAAATATAAATTATCATGAATACTCTTTCTCTATTTCATTTACCATATTTGATGAAGTAGTGTTTGTGATAAGCCACTTTGCTGAAGAATATTTCGTGCTTGTAAACCAGTCATAAATCCATTGGTTTTTGTAACATCAACTAACGAATGAAATTTTTGAAGATACTTTGAACGAACGGCTGCTGTTAATGGTGCAGGAGGAACAACAACTGTTTTTATAGGTGGACTAAGAAACGGAACGATATTAACAAATAAAATTCAATCGATCAATTTCTTCTTACCCAGAAACTAACGGCGTAATTGGAGCTAAAAAGTAGAAATTACTCAGTTGTTATATAAACACAATGAAGTATAGCAGTAGTAGGTTAACAAAAAAGCATTATTCTCTAGTTGCACTACACAATGATGATCAATCTTACCACTCCAATTATTGAATGCTCCTTTAATATCATAGATTTTATTGTGATATTTTACTCTAGTATATTCGATATTCAAAAACAACTTACCAATTATGGGTAATGGGAATGCAGGCATGGGATTTGGCATGCCATTTGCTGTTATTGCAATGGCGTCAGAGAGTAGAGTTGGTGGAAGTGTTTGTGGTAGTGGTACTTTTTTTTGAACCTTCAATAATAAAAATTGAATAGAAAAATAAAATTTTTGATTATCTGTTTACTTGAGATGCAATCAGATGGCAAGCAATAGTAAATTCTCGTTTATCTAAACGACCATCGGCTGTTATATCCGAGAGATCCCTGAATTAAAAAAAAAGAAGTTTACGATAATTATTTTGCTTTTATCAAATAAATTTACCATATTTTTCGAAGAATATCTCCCGGTAAGTTCGATTTAATAAAAAAACTTCGTGCTCGGTCTCCTGATACAAACCCTTGGATTGGACTACATTGTTGAAAGTACGAATCGTACTTAACTCGATCATCGGCACTGATTCTCCAATCACCTAAATTTACATTTATTTACCGTGTAGTGATATTTACAATGAATATCTTGTTATTTTCATTCATACCTGCCATATGTAAAATGCTTGCGTTATCTCATCATAAAAAGCAATTCAAATAAGACAAGATGAATATTCTTATGTAAAAATCTATAACAATTGTATATGATCAACGTCTATCTGGTTGGAGATCAAATTTCTTGAGAAGAACAAAAAGAAAACGAAAAAGAAAAGAAAAAATAAACAACAGTTGTTCACCTTGCAGTGAAAAAAGGCACGCATATATACTTTTTCTATGTTGTATTACCTACTACAGAATGGATAGAAGAACAGGAATGAGAGAGAGACGATCGGATCAACTAACCATTGGTATGTCGGAGGTAAGTTTAGCGTTAAAACAATATGGCTTTGACGGCAGATGTCACTCGATAGCATAGGTAAAAAAATTATTTTCAAATTTCGTCGAGAAAAAGATAGAGGCATGCCAATATTCGTTTAAATTTGTTCAATCTACTTACTCTACTAAACCAAAATAGAATGAATAGAACAATGGACGTATCATATGAGAATAAGAGAAATCTTCGATACGAGAAGAAAACGAGACACAAGGTGAAAATACAATCAGGAATATATTGACATAGAATTTACTTTTCAACTTGAAACAAAAGCGCATGAGCATATTCATAACAATGTCTGTAGTTAATTATTTCTTTTCTTGAAGAAAAACAAACATACGAATTTTGATTCAAATTCCTAATGAATATGTTATTTGCATCGCGTTCTTTTTGTATGGTAATGATGTGTTCAGAAGTCAAAAGTTTATTTAAATACATGTCTATTCACACATTCTATTGTTCTCATTGTGACGCAAGAAAAAAAGAAAGAGATGACAATGACTAAAACTAACAATAAAAAACAAAATGACTGAGATTATTGAAATTTGACTATAAATAAAGAAATACATAGACTATTTATTGTTTTTTATACATCGCCTTCGACTAGAGTAGAAAGAGAAGATTGTTTGCCGGTTGTCATTGAAAATCGATGGTGACTATTTATTGCTGTCAATGGTCCGTAACCATTGCTTCCTTTATCTGATGATGACAACAGTGGCGGTGGAGGAGGAGGTGGAAAATTTGTACTTCGACGCCGAATTGAATCATAACTTTCCGACAGATCAATAGGATCTGACATTTGACGTTTTATTTCAGATGTAGATGGCTCACCGCCGAGTTCACGTTTTTGTTTATGTTTTAATTGTTTAGGATCTTTTGTATAGAATGTTTGCCATAAATGATTAATAACCTATGAGCAAAGTATAATCAAATATCTCTCCAATGAATCAAATGTGAATTTACTTCAGTACAAACAAAATCGCTTGTATTTGATGAGAGTAAACGAAGCATGAATATTCCATCGGGTTCAAGATAGCCAAAAATAAATTCTCGGTACCAATCTTTGACATATTCCGGTGGTTGAGAATTGAAATCAGTATCACGCTTCATTAATTGTAAACGACGCTTAATATAATTGTATTGTTTATCAGGAAAAAATCGTGTTACCCAAACAACAACATCAAATATAGACTAAATGGGGAAAAATCAATATAAATACGCAATAGAACAAGGCAAGATAGATACGTACGACTATAAAAACCATCATGTACCAAAACCAAATAAAAGTAAAAATCTAAATTAATAATGATTAAGTACATTTAGGACAATGAAGATTAGTTTATTTACTTGTTGCGAGAATAAATTAAGAGGAAGAACGCATTGTACTGTATAACGATGGGAATCGCGCGGATGAAGTGCTTCACGAATTTGAAAATCGCATAATGTCACTTTAGGAAAATATCGTGATTGTGTGTCCCAACCTATTGAATAAAAAATATTAATTTTCTCGATAAAAATGTTTTTGTTTTACCTCGGCCTTCAAGAATACGTTTAAGCACTTGTATTCCAAATAAGTGAAATTCTTGTCCCAAAAATAAATTCAATAAAAAGATTTGACAAACAGCATTGGTGATAAAAAGTGCTTTCGTTGTAAAATAAACAATGATTAAATAGTTGCCCAAATATTTTCCCATAAATATGCACACTGTCATAAAAATACGTTTAATACTGATACGATCGCCACGTTCGTCGGCTTGTCGCCTAGGATCATCTACATATTTATCGATAGCTTCAACAATATATTCCATTAATTCTGCTTTATGCTTATCGTCTTTCGTTGCTGTATCAACTGATTTATAGTTAATGGCTGCATCAACTATATCACGTACATCGATACCACTACGTCGTGATAATGATCGCCAAACAATATGTGGAAAATAGAAGCAAAATGCTTGAAGAAGTAATATAAATGGTATCCATTGGTAGTAACGCAGTTCATTTTGACGTCGTTCTCGTTCAATTTTTGGTACTTTTTGTTCAAGAGGAATATAATATGTATTCGATACCCAACATATATCATTAACATATTCCTACGGTAAAAAAAACGTTTATCTATTGTAAAGCAATTCCATCCAAATCAGAATATATACTGATTACTATTTCTATAAGAAATAGACGGAACTACCGGAAATCGCTAACTGTGTTCAAAAGATCTAATGTGATTATTGTCTTTTGAAGATTATAACGGGTGCGGCAGAATAAATGGCGATCGCAGTATTTTCTCAATAACTTTTTCATTTTCTAGGCTAGGATTTTTTCCAAAGGATCCGCCAATCAATTCTCTACGAGTTCCGTATGAAACATTTTTCTGTACGAAGCGAAACAGAAATATGAAAATAAGAATACTCAACACGTTCGAAAGGACGTACTTTCAAAGTTGAAAAATCATTTTTTCAGATTGTTTTCACTGGCTAGTGATCACAAAAATAAAGCAATAGAGGCATTTTGTACCCCTTGAAAAGCTCTTTTAGTTGATAATAATTCGAAAATTTTTGTACACATCCTTGCAATGTATATAAATCATCTTGTTTTTCAGAATTTCGATAATTTAGCCGTTTCTCTCGACAGTTTTGGGAGTTTGCGGGAAAAGACTGATAAATAGGTCAAAATAGCATCTTTTTGATTAGGATTTTCTTTATTTTGATGGCAAATGACTACTACGCCAGATTCAGAGACGAAGCTTGACCTAGAATTCGCTTCTTTGATTTCTCTGGCGAAAATTTTCAGATTTGAGCCATTTTGAATAGAATTTTAAAAAGTCAGATTTTTCGATCTTCAATTTACTTTGAACGAACTTTGACCTACACGACGAGAAAGAGCAGCTTCGAAAGTGCTCAAGAACATTTTGAGTTTTGCTTCGTTGTTTGTGATATTGGAAAAAATGCTCCGAAGTTTAGTTTGAAAGTTGGTTCTTTCGAACGTGTTGAGTATTGTTATTTTCATATTTCTGTTTCGCTTCATACAGAAAAATGTTTCATACGGAACTCTTAGAGAATTGCTTGGCGGATCCTTTGGAAAAAAATCCAAGTCTAGAAAATGAAAAAGTTATTGAGGAAATACTGAGACCGCCATTTATTCTGCCGCACCCGTTAGATAATCGAATAAACAAATTTTCATTCTCTGTTAGTCGATTAGTCTAATTTTAAAGTGCAAATTGTCTGTGTATTACCTACGGATGAACTTTAATGAGACTCTAAAAGAAAAGTATGTTTCAAGAAATTGAATCAGTGAAGAAAAACACATTCCAAACTCTTCATTTATCATAGAATGACTTCCTACTTACCTCATAATTTTTCGTAAACTGTGCCGGTACCCAACCTATACGAAATAGAAAAATGTCATCATTTGAATTTCTGTACAAATGATGCCAAACTCACATTGTATATGTTTTGTTCCAAATTGCTTATTTGTTACAATGATTGCAAATAGAACCAACATTAAAACAGTATATTTATACGAAAGACGATCAGCAAAACTATCATCGCAACGTGATGCTCCAAAGACAAGCGATGGTAAACGTGTTACTATACCAATAATATCCATTATATTAGATCTGAAAAAGATCACACATTATGTTGTAATGAACACAACAAAACAGTATAACAAAAACAAAAAACAATGAAAGAATTTTTTTTAATCATCAGCCATTGCTTCGAGTGAATCATCTTCTTCTTCCTTCTTCTTTTCCTTTTCTATTGTTTCAGATTCTAAAAAATCAGAGGGAATTTTTTTGAAAATTCACAATTAGAAGAATTCAAACCTTTTTTATTGCCTTGTTTTGTTGAATATTTTTTTAATTTAGCAACGAAGAAACCATCGAGATTGTGTAAATGTGGATAATACCGACGACAATATTTCATAAATGGATGAAACGATGTACCTTTGAAGCTACAATAAATATTCAAAAAAATTAACAAATAGACCTTCGTTGTTTTTAATATACTTTGTAAATCCTTCTACGCCAAATTCTAAGCCTGTTTCAACAATTTTAACTGGTCGATTATTTAATGCATATTGTATGACTGCTTCATTTTCTTCAACCTAAACAAAAAATAAAAATTGTGTCCTGTTTTCAATTCAATTCTAATCTTACTAAGATTGAACAAGTTGAATAGACAATATAACCGCCGGTTGTTGAATTTTCATTAATGGAATCGATCGCATTTAATAGAATTTGCCGTTGTGCAGTAAAACATCGTTGAATATCTTTTTCATCCTAAATGGAAAAAAATTTCTTCAAAGTTTCTTTCTATATCGGTAGTAATTTACTTTTGAACTTTTGACGGCTTGATCTTTTGCTATAACACCTGCACCGCTGCATGGTGCATCAACCAGACATCGATCAAAACCACCCATATGCTAGATAAAGTAAGTATTTTGCAACTATCGACATATAAGGATAAAAATCTCTATGATTAGCTTCCGTATGTATTATGTTGAACTAGTTCTAATTTCATAGGGAAATCCGCTCCAGTAGAAAAAATACCTCAGAAAAATGTCTTCCATCAAGATTTGTAACAATTGTATTGGTTAAACCTAATCGATGTGTATTGGCAATAATAGCTCTTGCACGATCTTTATTAGCATCATTAGCTACTAATATACCACTGTTTCTCATTAATGCACCTAAATAAAAATATTTTAAATTGTGTTTCTATGAAAACTGCAAATCTATTTACCGATATAAGTTGCTTTTCCACCAGGAGCTGCACACATATCCAACACGCGTTCATTCGGTTGAGGTGCTAATGCCATACAAGGTAGAAAACTGGATGCACCTTGGAGCATGTAATGACCACATAGATATTCTGGTGTTGCACCAATTGGTACTTGACTGTTATAAATAACAAGACCAACTTTAGTCCATTTATCAAGTGGATCAACGTTTACACCACGGTTGATCAGTGCTTGAGCTAGATCACGACGACGTGTTTTTAGTGTATTCGTTCGAATTGTTACCGGTCGTTGAACTTCATTAGCTTCCAAGAAGTCGATAACCTATTAATTAATGAATTTTTTCAATTAAATATGTCGAATGAACAATTGTTTTACCTCAGCAAGTGGAAATAAATCAAGAATTTTATTCATTAAAAATTCATTATATGAATAATAATTACATAGATCTTGTCTAAGTAAATCAAGATATTCTTTTCTTGATCGATTTGCTTCACGTTTATTTTTAAAATCATTCAAAACATTAATGACTTCACGAATACGATGCATTAACAATTGTAAATCAGCTTGTGGAGCTTAAAATAGAAATTCGTTTGTATACGAAACTATTATTCCTAATTTCTTTTTGTCATCTCACCTTCTTTTGTAACTTCTTGTCCGCTTGGAAATTGAACTTTTTCATGTTGTTGAATATTTGTTAATAATTCTTGTTCGGAACGTTCTTTTGTTTGACGTTGTTTTTCACGTATTTTTTTCGATTGTTTTTCAATATCAAGCTATATGAATTGAAAAAATTGTTCCGGAAAACAAATGAAATTTCCGTAACTTACTTTAGGTTCATCACCATCGTTTTCTTCTTCTTCTTCACTGCTACTTTCCATTTCATTGAATTGATCATCATATGGAACATCTTCATCCATGGATTCTTCTTCATTTTGTTCATCATCATCAAATAATTCCTAATATAAAAATATGTTACACTATTTAATCATATCCAAGTGATATATGAGAAAATTCAAAAAGCGATCGTCAATTTTACAATACCTTTTTCTTTTTCGGTTTAAGCCATTGTTGATTTTCATCGGTATATCCATTTATCTGTTCTTCGTCATTTGATTCACCGTCAGATTGGCGTTTTGTTGCTGTTTTAAGTTCTTTAGTAGAAAAAAAAATGTAAGATTAAATTAAAGTAAAAACAATTTAAAATTCACTTGTATTTTTATTTATTGTCTGTTTCAATTTATCTTTTTCAAGACGTTTGCGAGCACTAGAAAAAAAAGTCAACATTTATTTTGAAAAAAACTGAAATTAAACCGTTGTTTGCCGCGACTTGATACTTTTTTCTTGTCGGTCGGTTCTAAAAATATAGAATATTTTATTTATGATAAAAAAGAACAAGTAAGCAATGAATATTTCTTACCGGTTTGAGCTAATTCTTTTGGAAAAGTTGGTTCACCTTGCTTTTTCGATTTACGACCTGGACCACGAACAGGTTTAGCTGATTTATCGTCGGTTACTTTTCGTCGTCCCATGATGAATCTAAAACTTGTTGTAATAGAAAACAAAATCAAGTTTTAGCCGATTAATATAGATTTCGTAAACAAATAATCACATATGATAAACTATAGTATCTAACAATGATTTGTCAAACGAATACAACCAATCAAAATAGTACGATGTCGCTAGTGATCTATAGACAACATAAAAAAAAAGAATAGTAATACGGAGGATTCATTCAAGTTCTGTTAAACGTAATACTATAAGATTTTTCTTCGTTTTTTCTAATAAATTTTTTCTTTGTAGAATTTTAGTATTCTCATACCCAGGTGAATGAGTCCGATCAGATTCCTGATCACGGACCTACTAACGGATCCGACGGAAAAAAAACATTTTCTTAATCACCAATGAATAAGTATATGGTGTCAACAGAACACTTAAGTCGGATGCTTATGTTGCATTTCGTTAAATTCCAATACTGGAACTAGGGTCGTAACCAGACAATTTTCGTAGGGGGAGGGGGGGNGGGGGGGTGGAGCTTTGCCCCCAGTTTTTAGAAGTTGAATAATAACTACTTGATTTCTGCTTGAACAATGCAAAAACAATAATTAAGTTCAAATATTCAATTATTTATTAAGAACAAGCAAACCAAATCACACATAAAAACAAATGTAGTTAACGCAGCATGATTCTACTAATGTTATGATTAATCGAAAATTGATCAATAACTTGTTCATAATCCATTTGAAAATCACGTTCAATCGATAAAATACAAAGATCACTTAGTCGTTTGTCCGCCATTGTTGTCCTTATACGTGTTTTAATTAATTTCATTTTTGAAAATACACGCTCACATGTTGAAGATGATACCGGAATAGTAAGTGCAGCTTTAATCATTAACATCGTATTAGGAAATGCTTGTTGTAATGGCATTAAATCGTGGTATAATTCACTAATACTAGATAAGTTTTTATTGTCTAACATTGGCTTCAGAACTTGTATTTCATTAAACAAATAATTTCTATCACAATTGATATGACTAGCCAAAGGCAATAATAAATCATAATTTAAAAAACTTTTATTTTGTGGAGATACCGATGACAAAGTTGATAATAAAGCAATATTTGAAGGTGAAAAGCGATCACGCATTTCGATTAGGATTGCATCAATCAATGGATAATATATATTATCACGGTAGTCATCTTCACTTGTAATTTCTTTTCGATGTCCTATAGTACTTGTTATAAATGCATCTTTTAAAACGAGTTGGTATTATATTTGCTCGACGATATTTTGATTTCCGATTCATATCGATACCATACTTCTTAGCAAATTTAAAACATCACAATAAATAATTTTAAATGATGATTCATTTCGATCATATTCGAATTGCTCAATTACAGATTTAATTAAAGATTGGTTTTCAGTATAATCGATCGATTCCCCTAAAAAGAGAAAATCACTTGAAGTAAAGAAAAGAAATTCTTTCGTAAAAATGAATTGCAGTTTTGCGTCATCTTTCAATTGATCTGATAAAATTTTGATGAATCCAAGTAATTTATTTAATATCAACAGTGTTACAATGAAAATTGGTTCTTCCATATCCAGGTCGAATAGTACGGTCCGTATACGACCATTGACGGTTGATTTACGACTATCTTCCGGGGAAAAGTTTGCCGTAATATTTGGCGCAGTAGTGCGGACCGTATGGTCATGAGACTAAGGAGCACAAATAGCCGTAAACCATGAAAATTCAGTGCCGTTTACGGTGTCGTATTACTGTGCCAGATATTACGGGTAAATACGGCCTATTTACTGCCGTAAATACACCGTTTTGACATCGTTTACCGTCGATAAACAGACCGTCAACGAGTCCGTTTTGATCAACCTGGGTAGCCGATAGTATACCTCTTGCATCAATTGAACTCCACCGTGAGTCCCATCTAATATCAGACCATGTTTTTAGTTTTAAAGTAGTAGCTGAAAAATAAAAATAGCGATATGCTATAATTCTTCAAGAAATGGACGTACTTAATGCTAACTTTTGTTGCGCTATCTGATAATACTCATTGGTTATTGATGATGAGGTGAAATAAAAATGAATTTTTGAAACAATTTGATAAAATTCGTTAATATATTTTACGATCTTAATAACATCGACAATGACAAGATTCAATTTATGCGTATGACAATGTATGTAAATACCATTAGGCATATGATTTTGACGAAGAATCGATTTTACACCAGCGCATTTACCAGACATAACCGATGCCCTACAAAAAATTGATAAATCCATTGCAATTATGTGTTATGCAATTGTTTGCAAAAATGAATTGTTACCCATCGTAACACTGTGAAATATATGATTTTAATTCAATACCACACTTAATTAAATAATTAGCAATCTCATCCGGTAATGTTGGAATTAGTATTGATTATATTATTACTGACTTTGTCAGAATTATCTCATGAACTATCGTGCTGAATACTTGGGGATAAAGCCCAAAGTTTATATAAGAAAAAGAAATCATCAACGAAAAATTGCATCATAAAAATTCAGAATAACATATTCAAGATAGTGTTCTCAGTCTGGTTTGTCTTGTAGAAGAAAAAGTCTAAATTATGGTTCATTCAACTTGATCACATTGCTTTACGCTTTCAGATCAGTGATTGTTCGATTGCCTGAAACGTAATCTAAATACACATTCAGATACTACAAGCTTAACTAACGCAATAACCAAGGTGCTCAATTCGATACTTATTTGAGTCTATCAAAAGATATTCTATATCGGAGTTGAAAGGGATGAAACTTTGTATTGAAAATCATGAGGAATACTTCGAACATTTACGGTGAAAAACTGTTAGCAAAATGTTTCTTCTATGGAATAAATTTGGTTGAACTATGTAAATATTTTATAGACAATTAGAATATATCTCTTCCGAGGAACCCGAGTAAAATGATGGGTGAGCATTTTTCTATTTGTTAATCGTGCGATTTTCACTTCAACTAGTAATGCGATAGTGAAGATACCCAGTCACTCCACTCAAATATTAGCAAGTTATTTGGTAACGAACTGACAAATAACTCTTCGCTTTGATTATCTAATCAATGGATTGTAATTTCGTCTGATAAACGATCAGCAGAGAACACAAAATCCGTGTAACCGATCAATACTACTTTCATGCTGCGAAAAATGTCGTTCAGGTCAAATATAGCCTCCTCTTTCGTTCTCTTTATCTACGGCAACAACCGATACATACTTATACATGTCCATGTGTACACAGCGCATAAACGTTGAACCACCAGTCAATCAGAATCAAAACGAAATACGTGTGAAAATAACTTCTTCCAGGCTTTACGAAAATCTCACAAATAACAAACATCACTCTCTCGTCGTTCAGTTCGATGTTTTTTTTTCAAAAACTATCATTCATAGATAACACTTCATTGGCAAATCTCTCGTATCACCCGTCCGCTACTTTTCATTCCATAACATAACACCCAATTAAAAACTCAACAATTTTACATCATCAAACATCTTCAAGTAAAAAGTAACAAACAACGAGTATCCCGTTATACCAATCGCAACTTCTCTCAAACAAACAACAGACCAACCTACTGATTCTGCATTGGAATCATATAACCAATTCAAACAAACATTTCACCATAACTGTATCCAAACAAAACTTTCCCTAATCCCTAATACCATTTCATGTGACATATTAAAGAAACATGCCAACCAAGGTGAATCTCATCCAAAAAAACATCACTCACAAAACCTGCGCCCCCAACCATCACCCGACAATGAAAACATCTGTACTAAATTCATCCTTAAAAAACAACTGATATTATTGCGAAATTACTCTTCTTTCTTCCACCAAACGACTGAGATCTGCTAACAAATACTAGCCTATTCAACAAACATCAACCAACCAGCAGTTGCAGAATGCCTACCCAGCAGAATTCAGAATTCTGCGAACTTATAATATTTTTAAACAAATCAATGCTTCTACAATAGAATTCGATAGAATTCTATATTGACACGATCAAACTATATCAATTCAGTTCTTCATATGATATTAGAATTCTATTGTAGGTTGTTTGAATTCTGCTTAGAATTCTATTGTAGGTTGTTTGAATTCTGTACAAAATCTTTCATTCTCAATAATGTATGATAATTTTCTATCTTTGATATACATGCCAGTGTAAATTTTTCTTCTTTTCTCTCGTTTCATGATATAATCATGATCAACTATCTTTGATGTGGATATATTTCTTCTCTAGACATGAATGATTAAAAGAAGAAATCTAGAAATGAACAAGCAATCATCATTCTATCCTCGTCTTTTTACAACCATACTTCTCAACAGTTGACTACAATAACTCACATAAAGTCTTTCATCTATAAATAAGCATTTGAGCTTTGTGTTCTGCTACTACCGATAGAATTCTATTTTATATTCTGCTGATCTTTTTAACTTCTTCATAAGAATTTATTCCACTCACCCTTGTTTCGTATTTTTATAATGATATTTGATTATAATTCTGCTACTATCGATAAAATTCTATTTTCCCCTTACAATAGTCCGTATATTTATATTTTGCTACTTTCTCGCTGTGTGTTAAATTACAAAATTCTGAATTCTGCTGGTTAGGCATTCTGCAGGCCCTCCAACCAACCGAAAAATTTACCGCGATAACGGATGACGGATATACGCTTAACAAATACAACTGCCGAAACTCAAAAGCACCAATCCCCACCCAATTTCTTTAAGCATGATCATTACAACTAACTAATCGCTAAACGATAACGTCAAACGAGAGCACGAAATCTTTGAACGCATGCTGTTTTGAGCTACACCAATTATCAACTCGGTACACTTACCATAATCGTTGACTCCTCAAGTCAACACGCAATCGCAAGGTTTGCTTCGAAGTGAGGAAACGAGAGGTTGGCTTGATTTTTGGGATGTTTTCCATTGGGGATATTTGTTGTGCTCGTGGAGTAGTTTATGTACAATGAATGATGTTGGAGCGTGATTTAAGTGAGTGATAAATCTTAGGGATGAACTTTTGATTGGCTTGAGTGATATGTTTTGTTTTATTTGGAGTTTGGAAGTGTTAGGTGTCGGTTTTGAACGGGTGGGGTCTGAATATTCACCGTAATTATGACGGATTTGGTCGTATTATGGTAGTGCTGCTTTTTCGTGTGTTTTCAATTTTTAGACTTGGTCGTAGCTTAAATTGAAACTGAATTGGTAAATTGCTGTAGGTGTTTGGTGAGAGCAGGTGTATGCAGTGGTACTGTGTAATTCCTAGGAATATTGCACGGCATTAGATGCAGTGATAGGCATTCAGGGAACGGGGAATTGAGGGTCGAACGGTCCTTGTGTTAACTTGTGCACTTATTTGTTTTTCTGTAGGTTTGCTTTCTTTTCTCTTCTTTGGTTTTGCGCCTATTATGGTTAATTCAATGGAATTATTATTCTTCTCTTTTTTGTTCAAGCGTCTTGATATATCCCTCTCCACTGAGATACGCTAACAGTCATTCATGGAGTACGTTTCGCTGGTCATTTGATCGTGCCTTCACAATTAGTATTGTTTTTTTCCTCTATCAAAAATAATCATGACTTTTATAAATTACATGTTGCTTTCTTTTAACTTGATTGTTCATTGGAATGAATCTAAGTTGATTCTTTCTCGCAATCTCCTCAACGCGTTGCAGGTACCTGCTTGTCAAGTTCTTATTCGAGTCTATTTTTTGTCCAATTAAATAAATTATTGGATCGGCATCCATATTCAGTACTGTTGAATTTTGATTGCTGTCTTTCTATCATAAGCAATTATTTTGGCGTGCAACATTTTTATTAGTTGCATCCCTGATCCTTATCAGGGTGTTAGAGGGGGTTCTGCAGTTCTTGTGGCAGGAGTAACCGGGAGAGGAAGCTAGTTTATAAATACGCTGGCCTCTATGTTCGATTAAAATCGCTTCTGTTAGTGATATTAGAACAATTCGATAGTGGATTTCTCTGTGGGATTTGTAACAGTTTATTAATTGTCAGGGATATTCCATATTTCTCGTTTCTAGTACCCCGTGTAGAAGATGATCTGCCTACTGGAGGTTAGCGGTAGAGGGATTATTTCACTATACTTATGGTAAGCAGTAGTGTCTAAGGACTCAGAAATAAGGATTTCTAACGTGCTCAGGAATTGTCAATGTCGCTCTGACAATTCCTAGAGGAAATGGCAATCAACTACAGGCTCCCGGACAGTTCTACCAGTCATGAATGTCGCGATATTGCTGTTTTAAAAATAATTTTTCCATGAAATCATTCATTCAGACAATTTTCCAAGTGAAAATGAGTATAAGAGCAAAAATTATCGTGAATATTCCATATTTTTACTTTACGTATGCAAGGAACTGTAGCGGTACTGAGTAAAAACCTGTAATCCTGAGTTGTTCGACGCTCCTCATACGATGAGTATATTTCGTTTTTTTCTGAATTCGATTTCTATGCAATAACAAATCCTTCGCAAAACCGCTCCAGGTGTGTGCCTCCCGTTCACCCAGATAAACACAAAATTTGGTGAGCGAAACAAAGCTCATTTTCCCCATGTAACCCCTCAAGATTTTTCCTCCTCGGTGGAGAAGAGCGGGCCTACGGCAGACCTTTACCACTCCATGTCACACAAGTTCGCCTTCTTTTTCGCGGATCTGCCGTTTATTAAGGAAAACTAACTAACACCATGGTTATTTTCGCACAAACAACAAACAGCTAAGACTTGTCTTTTTCTCAGTTCGAAACAAACCTTGCGACTACCTCACTTCATCCTACATCACGTCACAAACGAACATTCCTCATTAGAATTCTCTTCACCTCTTTTCCTCACTTCGAAACAAACATTGCGACTACCTCACATCATCCTACATCACATCACAAGCGAACATTACTGAAAATTCGTCTATTCACCTGTTTTCCTCACTTCGAATCAAACCTTGCGACTACCTCATCTCATCCTACAGCATATCACAAACGAACATTACTGAAGATCATTCTATTTACCTCTTTTCCTCACTTGGAAACAAATCTTGCGAATACTTCACCTCATCCTACATCACATCACAAGCGAACATTACTGAAAATTCGTCTATTCACCTGTTTTCCTCACTTCGAATCAAACCTTGAGACTACCTCACCTCATCCTACAGCACATCACAAACGAACATTACTGAAGATCATTCTATTTACCTCTTTTCCTCACTTGGAAACAAATCTTGCGAATACCTCACCTAATCCTACATCACATCACAAACGAACATTAATCATCATCATTCTCTTCATCTCTTTTC
>OENM01000997.1:32180-48907 GCA_900239745.1 Rotaria magnacalcarata
TTCGATAGAGAATTAAATTCTGCATTCAGCACATGCAACTAGAAGCTCAGCACATATGTCGGGGCGAATATCATCAACGATTACTCATTGGAGAGTACTCCAAAATACCAGCATTTGGGCCAAAAACCCCTTTCCCCCGACAAGCCCTAATGAAAATTATACCATTCGATAGAGAATTGAATTCTGTATCCAGCACAACTAACTAGAAGGCCAGCACAGATGCATAGGCGAATGTCAGCAGGAAATACTCGAATCCGCTGCTAACTTTCCTTACGTCACCTGCAGAAAGAAGGAAAGAAAAGAATGCGCTTTTAAAGTAATGATTGCAGTAAGAAAGAAAAAGAAAACTGACGAAGTAGGAAGAAAGAGAACATATTGTCCAATCATACAAAGATGTTGTTTTGGCCATCAACGGTATTTTTCTTTCTCAAAGTGTGACGATTGGCGAAATAAATTCTATCCAAACAGGCAAAGAAAAAAAAAGTAATTACTTTGAAATACATAAAACTTCTAATTCATATTTATTGGGAAAAAGATTAGAGCTTTATGGTATTATTTTTGTAGTTTATTTCAGTGCATTTTTACATAGCTAAATATTTCTACAGATTCATCGAAAATTCATAATAACAAAAGGATTCACCAATGATAAATCGACTTGACTTTTCTAATCTGAATCTATCCATCCATTGATCAGAAAGTTCGTTTGTGTTTTTACTTGAAAGATATACAAATACTATTGGGAGACAAAAGAATCAAGTGAAAATGCCACCGATAATATTATCACCAAACAGTTGCATTAAACTATAGAACTAAGATCAATAGCTATGATGTGTTTGAAGAGAAATACTTTGCAGTACTGTAAATATAACTAGATAAATGATAACGACTTACTGTTTGTGTTGAAAGAACTTGCTAAAGATGAATCAACAACAACTAAGAAATTCAGATAACGATAGAGCAACTTATATTTTAAAGTCAAGCAGATGTTGATACGATGATTGAAACTTAAAAGATTCATTGGCTGTCGAAGTATTCAATGGTGATTTAATCATAAAGGAGAGGAAAATCAAAATTATTTATTAACAGAAAATGAACGAATATTGGTTTTTCCAATTGATATAATGTACTTCGCTATTAGCGGCACGGAACTAAAATATTATTGGCGTACACTATTGAAATATTTAATGGCTCAATGTTTAAGTCTGATCATAATTGTTTCAAAAACTGTTTATCATACATGTGAAATCAGAAATTTGATTGCCAAACCTCTGTCTAATTTATATCAATTGATTTTTTAGTAGTAAATATTACTACAAAACAATATTTTATTTTTGTGGTAATCACGCCAGTTTGAATTGCTAATTTAACAAGAAAATAGTAAATATAGGATATATTTCTTAGCAGCGATGATTTTCCTCATTTTAGGATCTTTCTCATTCATTTAAATTATTGCATAAAAATGAGCCTGTTGAGACTAATTTTTTATGAACTTATGAAATTAGAAAAATCAGAGCCAGCTGAGATAGCTGATCTAGGATATCGTGGTTTGCTGAACTTCAACAAATACCATAGTGAATTCATCAAGAACGTCTTTCATTTATGAAACTAAGCTAGAATTTTCTATTTCTCTCAATATAGTTACATGTATTTTAAGAAGGAGATATTAATTTTATCGTGTATTTTTTAGAATCTCCTAAATGTCGATGAATTCTTTAGTCAGTGAAGTTCAAAATAATCAAATAGAGTTGCATATGTTTGCTTGACTGACCTTTTCAAACACTTTACATAAAATAACTGTCAGAGAGAAGCAGGCAATCATATATCTGATAAATAAATTTAAGATGACAAAGTCTTAATAATTTTAAGTCAATACTTAAAATCATATGAAGCAGGCTTTGTTTTGTATCAAAATATCTGAAATTGACCATAGGAATAAAGAGTTACATTGATTAAAATGAAATGATAATACAAGATCATCTTATCAGATTCTAATGTAATCATCCAAAATGTTACTTCAACATATTGATTGAAGAGTTGATTGAATTGGTAGGTGATACCTACTTAAAAATGATATTGTTAATGTTAATCTTTTGTTTAATTAATTTGTTTTCAAATTTTTATCTATTCTACATTCGAGGCCGGTTAATTTTTGTTTCGTTATAAATTGTTTTCTTTCAGATATTCTTATTCTTCATTGTTGAAAACAAAAGATTACTCCAATAGGAACACAATGCACTCATTGTAAATTTTACTTGTTTGTAAAGTTCCCTTTATTTAGGACAAGTTTTGTTCCAAATACATATAGACGAACTTATTTAAGAATTTGAATATTCATCAGAAATCCTAACAAAATTTTGTGAGATTTCAACGAATATGAAAAATACTCCAAGAGAAGGCATGAACCTATCCATTTTGAACATTTTGTACAGATTGTTGGGTGAACGTTGATAAACTCGAGAAAGCTCTAATAGACCTTGACCATCAATTCGTCTCAATTTCGGTAGTAGGCTTTTCAAATTACTTTCAACAAGTAAGTCAACAATATGTGTTTCATCTAGGGATGCGCCGGTACCCGTATACTGGGTACTGGTAATACTGGTCGACCAGTAATACTGAACCAGTAGTACCAGGATTTTACCAATACTGGTGAATCCGTAAATGAAAATGATAAGAAGGACTGAAGAACGTTCACTTTATGTTATCAGCTAGTTGAAAAAATAAGACTGTTTGCTGTTACACGACGTTTGAAAAACTAAAATTTTTCACTCAAATATACACAAAAAAAATGATGGTAGAGGAAATTACTTCATTAAACAATAATTATTTCTAAAAAAGAAGACCAGTAGACCGGTATAATACTGGTACTGGTGCATCCCTAGTTTCATCCCAACTATTGATTGGTTCTATGTGATGATATCTTGGTTGAGGAATTGCATGCATATGTAAATATATATAGTTTAGGCATGACGCCTTCAATGTTGACTCGACTACTGATTGTCTTTGAATTTCATCTTGCTTTCTGTCAAATTCTGCAATTGAACACTTGATGGGAGCCGGTGACTGCAACAAATCAAAATCATTACATTGCAATTCGACGACGAGCATTTTGTAAACTATTTCGAATTCTTCTTGTAGTTTATCAGCAAAATTAACATGAATTTTATTCCCAGCAATCAAACCAAGCCATCAGTCTGCTTTGTACTTCGGTTCGACTATGATAGGAACAATGGTTTTCCTGCGATTAAACGTATGTTCAACTTCCGCTTGACAATTCGTCCTGTTCTTATAAGCACTCGGCAGATAGATAAGAATGAAGTTTGATTTTTCGATGGCTTCAGCCATTCGTTCAATAATCGAATCATGTATCGCGCTTTGATAGATCCAAACTCGATGCCATCATTCAGAAAGCGTTCGTCAATCTGACGACACACTATTTTATTCTTGCGAGAATAAGAAATCATCATATGAAACATATCAGATACAGAATTTTATGAAGCTTGGTTTCTTGATGTTCAATGTTTTCAATGAACTCATTGTCATCAGTAAGTTTCCAACTGATTCCATGTGCTGCTTGTCGAATTCCATCTTTACTCGATAAATGAAGTCGTTTAACATACTCAATGAATTCTTTATACTGTTCTTTCTTTAGTTCATCTTTGCCCTTCTCAGCGAATACTATAGTATAAATGATTTCGAGTGAATTTTCATTGTTAGACCATTTCTCTGCATACTTAATCAAATATGAAAGAGTATTTTGCTCTACGAGTTGCTTGCGAATAGTATTGTTTTCAATCATATCTAGAGAGGAAATAAGAAAAAACAAAATTCTCGATACTATTTCGATTTCTCCTAACTTTTCAATCCGTAGAATAATTCTTCGCCGACTGATTGTATTCGTCATTTTCGTGGTGTACTGCTTCAATAAATTTTGTGACAAAAAGTCGAACAACCTGTTAAAGAACAGAAATAAACGTATTTCTAGAGTATTTCTACGGAAAAAGTTTGAACCTTGTGGATGTCAACTATTGTGGCAAACTGTTTTTCAGTAGAATTACTGCCATGAGTTCAAATGTTTGCAGTTGTATGTTTTCGTTTTCTTGATCATAGCTCAACTTTAATAGAGTATTAAGAAGTTTTGTAAAAGATCCTTGATTCTTTTTTATATCATTGAGTAGCTGGGGGCTGAACGACTGATTTCCAGTAAAATCTTAAGACTTGAATTAGCTAAATTCTTCCAAGTGATCTGTTGCACATTCAAGAATTTTAATCGAGATTTCTTTGAACGATTGTTTCTCATTCAACTCTAGAGAGCGACTNNTACAGAAAATTTCGACAAAGCACAGCGTACTACTGGTTCAACGAGAAATCTACATCTACTTCGAAAAGCTCAGATAGTAAGGGAAAATATAGACTAAATCTTGACTCACTTGATCTTTCTAAAAGCATATATTAGACAATCAAATGAGACTAGATTAGGAGCTTCTTCTTGGTTAGATTTTGTAATGTAAAAACCAAATGATGAAATACTATTCAAATATATTTTGATTCTATCAAGTAAATCTTTATAAATCTCAAATTGATTGTCTTTCGAATTAGCCATGTGCAATATTATATGACTTGAATAAAGCAATGTTTTTGAATCATTTTCATTCAACATCGTTCGATGATCATTGCTGATCCATTGTGTTAGAATTTTATTGATCCCCGGAATAATTTGGAAGCAAAATAATCATGGGTAAGGTGATTCGATATTATACTAGCAGAAATTTGACTCAACTTCTCAATAACTTCATTCACCAACGGTTTCCCATTGAGACCAGTATTGAGTAAAGTGTTAATTTGCTTGCTATTTAAAGGAGCGACCATACTTGTATACATATTAATGACTATTCAGAAGTATAGTCTTTACTATGTATTAATGTTGCTTGGTTGCTGCGTTTCATTAACACAGTGTTTTGGCCTTTGTTCTCCTTTGAATCTGCGCATTATTTATATTACACTTGAATAGTTGATAACAGTTGATAGTAAATAACGAGCAAATGTAACATATAAAACTAACTGGAGGAGAAAGAAGCAAACATTGATAATAGACATTTTTACGATTTGACACGTGCATTCATTGATTAAAGTCACCAAAAACTTGATGTAAATATGAAATCATTGATAATTATCCAGTTGCTCTATAAGAAGTGAATATCTTGTTTCTTCCAAAATAAAAATGATTTTGTTTCTAATGACAATATTTATCTCACTTCTCATACTCCTCAAAACATTTTAAAAGTTCACCATTATTAGAACGGTTAATTTACTTTTCAATTCAGTGGTTTTTGCTATAAAATGATTGGCAAGCATTATAATGCGATAAAAAATATGCTTTTCTCCTCTTTGCTCTTCAGTTCTTATCAACACTGCTAGCTAAAGGGAAAAAAATGAAGAATGCAAATTCTTTTTTGTGCTTTTTCAAATAATGTGTTGCACATGCTGACAGCGTACATGCCTTTGTTGTGTGTTAAAAATAGAATAAATACGAAACAAAATGCCATTTTCAGTATTATTCATAATTAATAATGTTTCATTCAAATGTGTACATAAAAATGGTACCATTAGAATTCTTGATTTCGAAAAAATGGCCATCCATTTGTAAATTTATCTTGCCCTTTTTCTGCATTTCTTTTTCTTCCGACATGTGCTGTTCTCTCAAGTTTAACTTTAAAATATATTTGACACCATGTTGTTTTTCTCTTCGACAATACTTCCGAGCTTGAATCAATCGTCATTCACAAGTATTTCTTTATATTATCGACACACCAACGCGACGAATGGCAGATAGAAAGTAGGAATTTATAATCATTGTGAGAAAAGTCGATCGCCTAAGCCAAGATCGGACAACATGTAAATGGCTTTTCTGTAAAAATTACGAGCATAGCATCTAGAGAATTTATTAATCTAATCTTTATTCTGCACAATTTTCAAGTGTATACATATACATTAGAACGCAGGCCAGGTTCTTATTTTTTCATGTGCACTCACACATCTAGGATCAAACCAGTACTATTTTGTTTCCGAAACACATTTATAGTTGATTCGAATCGTCAACATATCCTTCATTTTTAACAATATTCTATTTCATAGTGCAAATCGGAAGTCTGGTCTTAATATGCGATCCAATAATTCGTGGAATACTCCAGCATTAAAACCATGTAGAGATGGTGCAGACTGTTTGCTACAACATAATGGATCTACCGAACACAATGAATGTTTTTCACATCCATGTTGTTGGCTAGATCTATGCCGTGACATAGATAAAAGTGATCATTCACGCTGTTACACACATTCAACAGACGATATTGATGAATGCAAATATGGAGCGACTCGTTGCACAAAACTAGGCGACCCTGAACATCGCCGTACTCATCGACACAACGGCCTTCCTTACATTCTTATGCCGTGCAAATATGGTGCACAATGTTCAGATCGATCTACAGAACACTTGAAAAAATATAAACATCCACCAGACTTCTATCAGAAAACAAATTTTTCTTCAACTAGAAGTGGTATGTAGCAATACATTATTCTTTCTAATTTGCATCATTCAATTATCATTTCTATAGGTTCAAATACGAAGGAAGATTGTAGATACGGCGCAAGTTGTCGACAAAAAAATGAGTCAGCGCATTGTGATCAGTTTCAACATCCAATTACAACATCATTATTTGTTCCATCAGCTAATGTTGTTGGCCAATCGTCAAATAGAACTTCAAATTCGATACGTTCATCTTATAATAATAAAAATGATGACGACGATGATGAAGATAATAATATAAAATCAAGTCATAGTGTTGGTGGTTCGACGTCTTCACTAAGAGTAAATAAACAAGGCCGTACAAGTACAAAAACTGTACATGATGATCCAGTTAATATTTCATCATGTAAGTAAAAGGTTATCACACAGGTATCATATACTCGGCCAGTGCATTGTGAAACCCAACATTGAATCTGATGTATCTCTTTTCCTATCATTTAAAGCTCGAAATACGAAACAAGAATGCAGATACGGTGCCGGCTGTCGGGATCTATCCAATCCAATACACTGTGATCGTTACAAGCATCCAACAGAAACAGCATCCTGGCGTTCAAATAAGTTTAGTTCGAATCGTAGTCACAAGAACTCTGATGAGGATGAAGATGAGGATGAGGACAAGCGAACATCTCATAGCACCAATAGGAACACGTCTTCCCGGACACCAATGGAACGAAATGAAACCACAATCAGAACTATCGATAATGGTACTATTCATAGTGAACCATGTAAGTAAAGGTTTATCAGAGGGAAATCAATTACGAAACATAAATTGAAGATCTAAAAGTTACATCTTGTAAATACCGCAACAAACTCTTATCGCACAGTTAAGATGGACGGACTGAAATGTTTTTTTCTTTCTATATCTAGTTTCAATTGTGAAACAAGAATGCCGATATGGTGCGGGTTGTCGGAATCAATACGACCCAACACATTGCAGTAATTTTCAGCATCCACCTAAATCATCGACATCATTTGTTGCAGCAGCTAGTAAATTTGGTCAATCTTCAAATCCAACCTTAAACACGAATCGTTCAACACGTATTCCTACGACTCACGATAATGATGATATGCAAAAAGCTTATCGTATTGGTGGTGCGATAGCTTTAGAAAGTTTGAGTCAACACGAACAAAACTCAATAAAAAATATGCGTGAGGATGATATTATTGTAGTACCGGGTACCTATGATCATATTGATCAGGTATTGACAAAGACTAATTTGAAATTTACAATTGTTCAACAATATGAAATAATGACCTATCCGTTTCGTACCAATCAAACCGTATATATTAATTGCGCCGCTTCTTTCCCTAGAGAAGCTGCTTATCGTTTACGAGAACTCGTTGACAAAGGTCTTCATTTAATAACAACTGACTGGGCATTGATGCACGTTTTAGAAGTAGCTTTTTCGGATTTTGTTAAACATAACGGACAAGCTACACGTGATGAAGTTGTTGGTATCGAAGTTGTAAATCCTAATCATGCATTTGTGAAAGGTTTTGTATCAGCAGCTAAACATACGCAACCACAATGGTGGCTTGAAAGTTCATCGTATCCAATTGAAATCGTTAATACAGATCAAGTTAAAGTTCTTATACGTTCACAAGCTTTATATGACAAATATCAATCTGATGCTATTATTATTTCATTCGATTGTGGCAAAGGCAATGTTACACATATGATTTCTCATTTTTATTTACAACGCACTGAAACAGTTAATAGTCGTCATACAATGCCCGCTCAACAATATGCACAGGATATAAAAGCATCAGATAATATTACTAAATTAATTGCTAAAGATGGGCAAAATTTGAACTATGCTCAAATTCAATCATCAGCAACTTCAGCTCAATTAATTTATAATCTAGTTTCAAATCGTCTCAGTACTACAAACCAATCAACTTCATCAACGAATAGTCGCAAGCGTGCGCAGTAAAGTTTGCTAGTGGCCACATTTAAGCACTACCGAACTTCTACTAAAAAAACAACTAACCTCATTGAAATGATGCCAATAAAAACGTTTACCGAGCTATCGAAACAACAAAAATATTTTTTTTAAATCGAATAAATTTACTCTATTTTGTAAATTTTATTTCTTTAATTTAACCAACTAATTTTGATCAAGAGTCTAATAAAATTTTCTTCGAAAATATTTTTCTCCGCACTGACTGTAATGTAGATATCCGTTTTTTCTAAGTGAGTTTGATCATCATTCGAGTCCTTGCTTTGTGTCCATCTCTATACAGATTTGTTTTAGTTTGAATGACAATGAAATCAGAAGATTGATTTTCAGCTCGCCGTCTTGAGCAAAATGCAATCGTATCTCTTCAATTGATCGGTGCTTACTGTTGAAATTGAGCTACTTGTTTACAATCCGCATTGAAAACCATTGTCTTGGTGTGTAGAGAGCTATCAGGGCTTTTTTCTCATTTTAAATTTGAACAAAAAAACTGTTGATAAAGTCCAGCATGGGAAATTGTGTTAAAAAAACTGAGGTATAAAATTTAAAAAAAAACGGTGAATCGAACGGAGTAGTTATGTAGTGAACGTTTGTGTCTATATAAAAGCAGTGGAAAAGTATCAGTAAAATCATGTCGTCTAGGTTTAGCTGAGTCGCCGGAGTTTTTTTTCGATAACGTGAAAGTCTAACGTCCAATAAGTTTATACGTTCGCGTCGTTCTTCTTTTATTCAATATTCTTCCATGTCAACCTGAATTAAACGCAGTAGACTTTTCACATTTGAACGATGAGCTGTTCTCGGCTTGACATAGATTTCATTTTGAATTTTTAAAAAGCAAAAAATTATCCTATTTTATTTTTCTAATACAAGCGATGGACACGTCGAATGAACTGCTCGCCGTTATTTCCAAGCATTTCTATATTTTTGCCGCTGCAGTAGTAGCTCTTTCTTGTATGTATTTGGCAGCCATTGAACGCTATTTGCAAACGTGCCGATCGACTTATCGACGGATATGGATGACATTATTTAGAGCTCGACTAATCGTTTTTCTGACTGCTGTAGTATCATCGGGTATCCGTGTTCCTTTTTGGTTCTCTTACCTGGCGGAATTCGAACGTGTCTACTCATCGTCAACATACACATACAGCAAACAACAATCAACTTCATCGTCAAGTAAATCGCATGGTACTGTTTCAAATAAGTATTGGACCTTTTACAGTAGTAGCAGCATCCATTTTGCAAGCTTTCTTTTTGACAACAGGCAAGGATAGTCAAGGAACAACAACTGCAAACAAGCTTCTTCTTTGTGTTACACAAATTTTGCTATATGTAATTACATTCGTACGCCTCGTTTTATATCTTTATCATTGTATCACCAACGTTTCGGCGCCGTGTACGAGTCATACTATGCTTAAATCGATATCGATCAACACGTGTAGTTTCTTTTACAGAACAAACTAATGGCTTCAGAATGCAAACAATCCTAACATGATCAATAACTATCGAACAAGAAAAACGTATGCGTGTTGGTTAATTACGTCTAATAATCGAAAATATTTCGATGTACCATTCTAGACTAGAAATTTTTCGCTTATTTCTTTTCTTTCTACTAGGAACAGACCGTACATGATTGAACAACAATTTTAGCAATATAATTTACGAAATAAACTTTCCAATCATTTAATAAAATTCACGAGAATATTGTTGTTTGTCAAAATCAAGAAAAGGTTATGACATCGTCGGTAAACATCACAACGCCGTGACTCTGAGTAAAATATATGTTTTGTTTTATTTCGACTCGATCAAAATATATCTTTCTTTACACATTTTCCTATGAAATTTAATCTGCTTCATAATAATATTATTGACAGTTGGCGTAACGAAACTAATTATTCAGATTATTAATCATGCACTAGACGCTGTTTAAGAAAATTTCCCAAATAAATCAGTTGGAATTTTCCAATTATATGATCAAATGATGAATAAAGTTATACGACATAATATTTGCAATCTTGATAGGAAGAACAGATATTTATCTTCATCCTAGTATTGAATGGCATTTTTTCAACATTCTGGAGATCTCGAGTTTCGACGTGTTAGCCGAGCTACAGCAGTATCAGACAATGATGTTACTAAATGTATATACTATCTAATCGAGAAGACCGTCGACTCGTATTTCTTTACTGTTTAGCTTTTCGAGTCCGGATGAGTTCGAAGACAAAGTCTTCTTTGAAAATGATGCTATGTGTGGATCACAATCGGGTAATGCTTTCTATGAAGTAACCCAAGTTCGTCATCAGTTATTGACTGTTCAATCAATTATTATTGCTGAGAAAATGCGGCATGCTAAAAATATCATGACGTATAAGCGATCATGAATGAAAAGCTACTTTTATGAACCAATCCAACGGCTTGCTTGGCATTTCAGATGCTTGCATCATTTCATAAGAGCTGGCGCCTGCCTACTTAATCACGAAAAACAAAACTTGTCTATGCACAGAAAAGTTACCCAATCAATAAAAATATCCTAAAACGACAGATCGATACTCGCCGAAAGAAATGTTGAGACGGACCCTCATCATTTGCTACACATTTCGATATGTATGAAGCACTTCGTTGTGTGTTCTCAAATTTCATCATTAATTCATATTCCTAAACTGTTTCGACACCACTATAATTACTCGCATTTTTATAAGAAAAATAGTGACGGCATTGGTTCAAATAAAATAGTCTGTTTGCATATAGATTACAGCAATATTGAACAAGACTCAATTGAATATATTTCAAGAGAATTATATAAAATTTTTAAATTTACTAACGCACATGTCAATCGAATGAAGCATAAAAAAAAACGATTAGTCATGTGTACGCTGGAAAGTTTATTTTTGTATTAGAGAATAGGCCACAACTAAGAACAGAAGAATAAAAGCAAAAATAGATTACGTACTTGGTCATGATGATTACAGAGATGGCTGTATTCTCATTATAAACAGAGTGCAAAGACAAATAGAATAGAAATGAAATAAATAAAACTCATGTCGATAACGTACACTTTTACATGTTTTATCCTCGGGTATAAAAAAATTCTTTTTTTTATCATTTATTAAACTATTTCTTTTTCTTTTATTAGACTTTGCTTATTAAGTAAGTAAAACGATTTTGTTTCTTTATATTTTTCATCGATACTGTTTAATCTTTGCAATAAGATCAAATCAACTGTGAACAAAGTTGTGATAATAGTTTACCGTATCAAGCATGTTCATTGAATGCAGGATGTGGTTGTCTACCTCTAAGTCATAATAATCAAAGTTCTATTTGTGCGTTTCTATCTATTTCTTGTTCTGAGTTATCATCATGTGCGCGCGATAATAAAACATGTTATAAACCAGACTATACTTGTGTAAAACATTCTCGGTGTCAAACTGGTCCAGTATGCTATCCAATGCAAATGGCAACTAAATCATTATGTCCATCAATATCATCCACAAGTATTTATAACAGAAAAATACGTTTTTTAAAACTAGATATACCTTCTTTATTTTACAGCTGTATCTCCAATGCCTGACGATGGTATTTGTGATAGTGCTACATGGGATACTAATGGTACCACAGTGGCAGGCGGAAATGGAGCAGGATCACAACTAAATCAATTTCATTTTCCATCAGGGATATTCCTAGACGATGATTTAAATCTTTACGTAACAGATGGATTCAACCATCGTGTAGTTAAATGGGAACATGGTTCTTCGGTTGGACAAATAGTAGCTGGTGGAAATAGCGAAGGAAATCAAACTAATCAATTTCGTTATCCCAACGGTGTTATTGTTGGTAAAAACGGAACAATTTTTGTTTGTGATGACGGCAATCATAGACTGCAAATGTGGAAGAAAAATGCTGGTGAAGGCGAAACGGTTAAAACAAATGGATCATGTTTCGGATTGTATATTGACGACGAAGGGACATTGTACTATTCTGAAGCAATATTCAATTCTATATTAAAATTACCAAATGATGAAGTTATTGCAGGTGGAAATGGACAGGGAGATCATCTAAATCAATTGTCTATTCCGTATTATTTTTCTATTAAGAATCGAAAATCACTATTAATAGCAGATGGAGACAATCACAGAATTGTAGAATGGATTATTGGCGAAAAAGAAGGTGTTGTTAGAGCTGGCGGAAATCACGCAGGACATAATCTAAATCAATTCTATCAACCAATGTCAGTAGTTGCTGATCAATCGGATAATCTTTATGTTGCTGATTATGATAATAATAGAATTATGCGATGGTTGAAAAATAGTAAATCAGGCATTGTTCTTGTTGGAGAACGAGGCGAAGGTAAAGAAAAAGACCAATTATACAGGCCATCTCAAGTGTTACTTGATAAACATGGAAATTTATGGGTCAATGATGATATGAACCATAGAATTCAAATGTTTGCGATTGATAAAAGTTCTTGTAGAACATGATAAATATTTTCTGTTGAATAAATCATATTTCTCTCTGCTACGTACATACTACCAGTGATTATAACCAATCATTTAGCATTGTTGGAAATATAGTATTTTTATAAAGAACATTTTTACTCTAAACTTAACTTGACTGATGTAATATGTTATATCTTTTGATTCAACAATGACGAAGGTTCGTCGTGGTGTTGAATTTTCAGTTATCGAGTGAAAATAAATTCCAAATTTGTGTAAGCTCTATGGTATTTGATCGATAGTAATTAATTATATTGTAATAAAAATTTATTCTAAACAAGAAATCAATAGATCATAATGTGCAAACGTTTGTTGTCCTTTGGCTTTCTCAGTATCCTCTAGAGAAAGGTACACTTGCAGATGGTTTTGTTCATGTTCTATCTGTTAGTATATAAGTAAGAACAATCAATGATAGAAGGAAGGTACAATACATGAATGACCAAGCAAATAAGACTTGTTCAAAACAATACCAATTTCGATTTGTAACGATATTTTAAAGATATAATTTTACTATTTGGTGCTACCTCGAAAAAAACCTCCTTAATATGACTATTTGGATACTATTTAGTCTTGCATGAATGAGCATCTTGATCAGGGTTGCCAAACTCAAATTTCTAAAACCAGGAGTTGACCAGGAGATTTTCTTTTAAATCAGGAGAAGAAACAGAAGATATTTATCGAAAACAGGAAGCTATTTGGCTGTCTTTATTCGAAGAAAAGGAGAACTTTCGTTCACGAAACTGATTGATATTTTCTGCTGCTGAGCTATTGACGGGCGCATTGTTGTCTAAATGTTGCGTAAGAAAAAACTAAGATAGTCAGATGTATTCTATATTACTAATCATTTCACAGTCGTTTGAATTTTATTTCAGTGAAACAGAATCAGGACTTTTCAGAGGTAGTAAAAGCTGTGATACAAGATTTCCCTGTAATGAATTTGATGCTTCACTGATTTTTATCTATTTCCGTATAAGAAGTTCGATAAATGTCGAAAGAAGTCTTTTTTATCTATAGCATATAAGTTCTTACCATTGAATTATTCTACAAAAGGAATAATCATAGTTTAGATATATTAATGAAAATAAACTTTTTTTATTAGTCGCTTCATTCATCAAATAGTGTGATGCTTCTCTTGTGTGTTTTTCTCTTTTCTCTTTTCATGATTTGTCTTACGTTAGTGATTCAAAATGTCATTAACCTCCAAAATGAAACAGAACTGAAAAAACCAGGAGAAGCCAGGAGAAAACCTTAAAAAACAGCTCCTGGTACCAGGAGATTTTTTAACCTGGAGAAAAGCCTAAAAACCAGGATTCTCCTGGCTAAATCAGGAGGTTTGGCAACCCTGATCTTGATACATTAGTATAGCATCATGAATATAACGAGGAGCACTAGCTTCGTATGTTCGAAATCGAGCGACGCCATCACTTAAGGGTGTGTGCGAGTTTTCTCTTTATTCACTCATCCACATCCACTCCATCTGCTGTTACAGTGACTTCCCATGTCGTCCTTTTTTTATAAAGAAACGCCACTATAGCGTCAAAACGCTATAAAAGCGCGTTATTAAGCAGCATGATGACGCTATATATCGCAACTTTAAATAGCGTTCCATGCGACAAAATAACGACAACAGCAGAAAGTGGCGTTATGATCCGCTACGATTTTACGTCGAATAACGCTCCTGTTGTAACAGACATTACAGTGCAGTTTTCACTAATATGATTGATCAGAAGATGCATTGATTTATGGTTTGAATATGGTTCTGTCGTTTATTGTATAATATATATAGTTTGATATTATACATGACTTCAAAATAAATCGAATACTTGATTTGATCCTAAGCAGATAAAATAGCAGCGCTTGCGTCAACTTGTTGTTTTTGTTGTGCAGGTTTTTCTTATTCGAGCTTACAAAAAGAGAGTCCTAATCAATTATTACACCAATATCAATAAAATTTCTGTATTATTCAAAAACATTTGGAATAATCATGTGCTACTTTACGTATCTATAATTACAGTTGATAGTGTGATTGACACAGAAACTATAAATAGTGAAAGCATTTCACGTGTGCATTTGAAAATCCTTTTTTTGATTAGAAGGATGTTCAAATTAAGTATCAATAAAAAACAAACNTTATACATGACTTCGAAATAAATCGAATACTTGATTTGATCCTAAGCAGATAAAATAGCAACGCTTGCGTCAACTTGTTGTTTTTGTTGTGCAGGTTTTTCTTATTCGAGCTTACAAAAAGAGAGTCATAATCGATTATTACACCAATATCAATAAAATTTCTGTATTGTTCAAAAACATTTGGAATAATCATGTGCTACTTTACGTATCTATAATTACAGTTGATATTGTCATTGACACAGAAACTATAAATAGTGAAAGCATTTCACGTGTGCATTTGAAAATACTTTCATTTGATTAGAAGGATGTTCAAATTAAGTATCAATAAAAAACAAACAATGTTCATCCAATCAAACACGATGATCCGTATCAATTTTTCTACGAATTTTCTGATCTCACTGTTTATCGCATAAAACTAATAATCTGTTTTATATTTTTAATGGGAAAGTAATTTTAATTGTGTCACTTTCAATTATTCCGCTATCATAATTTTTATTTATTTCGGAAACGTTTCATTGATAGCCACCTCTAAATAATCACTCCTCTTCTTTACTTTTTGAAAATGAAATGACAAGAAAGTGACACGTGGATATTTATCTATATATGGATTTCTTTTTTATCTTATTTCTTATAAAAATGACGCGGATGAGATGAACTTTCACTCATCTCGTCCGGCATTATCGTCTTGTTTTTTTTCTCTGTACTAGTGTTATAAGAAAAAAAATGTACATGTTAACGATTGTACACTTATCATTTTGTTGTCTTTTTTTTCATTGNTGCAGAACATCGAAGAAGAAAACTAGTGCACATGAAACGTGTATAAATTAAATGTTTCATAAATAAATGTAAGTTATTTTGGGATTGAATCTTTCAATTTGCACTCGTATAACTGTGGAGATATCGAAATATACAATAAATCATCCTGGATATGAGAAGGAAAAATAAATAGAGGAAATGACTTTTCAGTCAATGATTTACATGAAGGAAAAGAACATGCGACAAGTCAATTTTAATGATCATATATTCTTATGGAAATGTAATGAATGATCCTTTTTTATAAGTGTCCTTCATATGTAAAAAAAACCTCATCCATCAATAAGTTAAATAAACGATAAAAAGTTTCTGAAACTTTTCGACGCTGCAGACTTTCTTCATTTATTATCGCTCGTATTCAATGTATTACACTAATACAAAATTCATATTTTATTCTGTTTCATTTACTTCCATTTTAGATGTAATTTACTTTACACAAGTCAGACGTTATAGATGCTAATCNCTTCATATGTAAAAAAAAACCTCATCCATCAATAATTTAAATAAACGATAAAAAGTTTCTGAAACTTTTCGACGCTGCAGACTTTCTTCATTTATTATCGCTCGTATTCAATGTATTACACTAATACAAAATTCATATTTTATTCTGTTTCATTTACTTCCATTTTAGATGTAATTTACTTTATACAAGTCAGACGTTATAGATGCTAATCGTGATGACTTCTACCTGATGTGGTAAGTGGACAATTCATCCTTCTACTCTATATGATCATTTTAGATGTTCGCATTATCTGA